>JAPYYD010006504.1:0-11096 GCA_028551405.1 Uromys caudimaculatus
TTTTGTTGTTAAGGATAGCTTTTGCTATCCTGGGTTTTTGTTGTTCCAAATAAATTTGAGAATTGCTCTTTCTAAGTCTATGAAGAATTGAGTTGGAATTTTAATGGGGATTGCGTTGAAATGGAGATTGCTTTGGCAGGATGGCCATTTTTACTATATTAATCCTGCCAATCCATGAGCATGGAGGATCTTTCCACCTTCTGAGGTCTTCTTTGATTTCTTTCTTCAGAGACTTGAAGTTCTTGTCATACAGACCTTTCAGTTGCTTGGTTAGAATCACACCAAGATACTTTATATTGTTTATGACAGTTGTGAAGGGTGTCATTTCCCTAATTTCTTTCTCAGCCTGTTTATCCTTTGGGTATAGGAAGGCTACTGATTTGTTTGAGTTAATTTTATATCCGGCCACTTTGCTTAAGTTGCTTATCAGCTGCAGGAGTTCTCTGGTGGAGTTTTTCGGGTCACTTAGATATATGATCATATCATCTGCAAATACTGATAATTTGATTTCTTCCTTACCAATTTGTATCTCTTTGACCTCCTTTTGTTGTCTAATTGCTCTAGCTAGAAGATCAATTACTATATTGAATAGATAGGGAGAGAGAGGGCAGCCTTGTTTAGTCCCTGATCTTAGTGGCATTGCTTCAAGTTTCTCTCCATTTAGTTTGATGTTGGCTACTGGTTTGCTGTATATTTTTACTATGTTTAGGTATGGGCCTTCAAAGAAGAGCTAATACCAATACTCTTCAATCTATTTCACAAAATAGAAACAGAAGGAACACTACCCAATTCCTTCTATGAGGCCACAATCACACTGATACCAAAACCTCACAAAGACCTAACAAAGAAAGAAAACTTCAGACCAATTTCCCTTATAAATATCGATGCAAAAATACTCAATAAAATTCTCGCAAACCGAATCCAAGAACACATCAAAACGATCATTCATCAGGATCAAGTAGGCTTCATCCCAGGGATGCAGGGATGGTTCAATACACAGAAATCCATCAATGTAATTCACTACATAAACAAACTCAAAGAAAAAAAAACCACATGGTCATTTCCTTAGATGCTGAAAAAGCATTTGACAAAATTCAACATCCCTTCATGATAAAAGTCTTGGAAAGATCAAGAATTCAAGGCCCATACCTAAACACAGTAAAAGCAATATACAGCAAACCAGTAGCCAATCAAACTAAATGGAGAGAAACTCAAAGCAATCCCACTAAAATCAGGGACTAAACAAGGCTGCCCTCTCTCTCCCTACCAATTCTAAATGTTTAAAAACTACTTAAGTTATAGAAGGATCAGAAGGACACAATATGTCAGGAAACAATTTTTTAAAGGGCTGTGTGTAAAGGAGACAAACATGTGGTTTAAAAATACTTGATTTTTTTCCACATGAGTTTACATAATGATGATGATGATGGTGGTGGTGGTGGTGGTGGTGGTGGTGGTGGTGGTGGTGGCAACTCTAATTAATGATTGGTAGTGTGCTAAGTACTTTAACTGGAGAAACTCTCTGAGTTTTCATACCAACTCCCACTAGATACTGTTATTATTATACTATAGGTAATCAAACTAACAAAGGTTAAATATTTGTCTAAGGTCACTGTGTTTGTGAAGACAGGTGAGATCATAATAGTTAACAGCCACAAGACCTTATAAGGTGGCTCCAAACAACAGAGAGTTATTTGTCCTTTGTGCCACCTGTCCACCATGACACAGCTGGGACTTTGTTCTTTGTAGTTGTTCCTCAGGCATAGAGAATACGGTATATTCTGTTGTCTGAGATGAAGGTAGTTACCATGCAAAGGGAAGAGAATTTGGTGCTTTGTACCCTGACTCCTCCCTTCCCTAAAGTCATGTAGCCATGAATTACTTCCAGGGAAGCAAACCTGGCACGTGCCTGAAGAGGGTGATGGCAATCCAGAGCAGTACAGTCAGACATAAGGACAAGTCACACACCTAGAAAGTGAGGACACAGGACTGAAAACCCTGCTGTCTAATAACAGAGTTTATAATTTGGATTGCAGAGACCTCCACAGTCTGCATACTGACTAGGACTGAGTGGGCCACACTTGGAAAAGCTCTTGATCCTTACAAAAATGTTCTTTTGCATTACAGCACCCACTTTAAGAAAACAATCCAGGAACCAAATATTTTAGCATATACCTGAAATCATAGTACTTGGGAGGCTGAGGCAGGAGGATTATTAATATGAACCCATCATGTTTCAAACCAACTTAAACATGCCTTTACATATTTCAATAATTGTTTAATATTTTTAGATTAAAATATAATATCATTTCCCCTTTCCCTTTCTTCCCTTCAAACCCTCCCATGTAACCTCCCACCTTGGTGTCTTTCAAATTCATCCCCTGTTTTGGGTGTGTTTGTCTGTGTTTGTGCACACACACATGTGCATGTGTATGTAGGTATGTGTGTGCGCGCGCGTGTGTGTGTGTGTGTGTGTGTGTGTGTGTGTGTGTGTGTGTGTGTTATCCTATATAAACCTTAGTGATTTCCAGGTTAGTGGAAGCCACATAGTGAAATCTTCCTACTCAGAAAAAAAAAACAAAAAACAAACAAACAAACGAAAAAACAGGAAGGAAAAGAAGGGAAGGAAGAGGGGAGGAGGGGTGAGGAAGAAGAGGAGAGGGTAGGAAAGGAGAATATGGCTATTGCACTATATTGCCTTAATGAAGAGCTGTATGAACTTGGAAGCTCCATAATAATAATGAGTAGCATCCCCTGGCACCATGTCTGTGCTCACATAAGCCTAAAACATCCTGCTTCCCCGGCAGGTAATGCAGGCAGCACACTGAGCCAGTGCAGGTATCCAGTATTCCAGAGTAAGCCTACAAAAGCACCTTGGCTTTCACAGTGGTTCTAAGACAGTTCAAAACAAGGCGCATTTGCTTTCCAGTTTTGATCTCATAAAATGTTCTCCATATAAAGTATACATTTTTAAACTCCATATTTTATAAGCTCATAGAGCTTTGATCCATTTAAACAACTATAATTGATTTCATAATCTATAACTATATCCAAAACAGTTAAATCCTAGCCTCCACTCTGGCTGATCGGTGCTAATATGAGAATCCAACTGTTTTGTGTCTACTTTCCTTAGTCTTTACTAGAATAATAATATTAAAATTATTATTTTAAACCATAATAAAAAATAAAATGAGTATTTTTTCTGGTGCTCCAAAACAAAGGCTTCTTGACTCTTGGCAATAAATCCACCTGCTTTACCAACTGCTATTTGTTTTTAGTATCAGTGAAATATCTAAGAACCTGAAACTTGAGACCAATAAAAGTATTAACTGGAATTTTAACAATTAAAAATGAGCTTGCTAAGTTATAAGGAAGTCCAGAGAGGCAGTCTTACCTTTTTTAGCACAGAATTTATTTTACACTAATTGAGATAAGATTAGAGAAATCTTTAAAAAATATATTTTACTTAAGAAGAAAACTACAAGATAGTGAAAGCCAGGACACTCCAAATTGGCTCTTCTGTGACATTTTCACCTTGGAATTAGGATGTGTCTGTGGTAATCCACACCTCTGAACCCAACAATACTCACTGGGAAAATTCAAATTTGGGGAACTTGACTTGCCAATATTTGCCAGAGGTCCACCGTAGAAGGACTATAGGCCTGAGTACAACAGCTAAGCTCAGCCCCAGAGATGCCTGGGGACATCCTCTTCCTCTGCCACTGAGGTTTAAATTATCTGGATAATCTCAAACCACAGACAAGATAGAGAACGGCAGCATTAGGTTCTAAACTCTTAAAGCCTAAAAAGTAAAACATTAAGAAAGAAGGTGAAAGGAAATAATGACAAATGTGGGCAACATTTAACCAAATGTAAAGAAGAGGTGACAGTGACTTTGACAATAGGGCTGTGTTCAGTGTGTGTGACACAGTACAGGGACAGCGAGGTTAAATCCTGGTGTCCTTCACAGTGCTTGTCACATTGGACTGCACAAAATGTAAAACTTATCAGGATGAGACATGGTGTGTTAAGTGCAATGTGTGACTCAAAAGCATGTGCACAGAGCTCTGGACTGGAGTTCAAATCCCTAATTTGCTACATACAAGGATAAGTACAGCATTCTAATTATTGCTTGAACTTTGAACTTAGACAAATGCGTGAGTCAGTGCACAAGCACAGAGCTGGAGCCTGTGGGAGATGTCTGACTAAGACACTGTGATCTGGGTGTGGTAGTACATACCTATAGTCCCAGCAGTGACTAGGGAAAGGATTATGAGTTCCAGTCTAGCCTGAGATACACTCAAAAGCCAAAACACTAACAAAAACTTCAGTGTTAGCAGACTTGTGTATCAACTCAGCATATGAAAATGTGGGGCTGATGAAGCAAACCTGACAGGCACTGGAAGTCCGCAGAAAGAGCAGGCTGGAGGCCTCAGGCATCTGAAATCCAGTCCACGGAGAGCATTTCTTCCTGTCAGCTCTGTCCTAAAGGCCTTTCAACTGATTGAGTCAGACCCCAGAAGATATGCTGGGATAACCTCCCTTACTAACGCCAACAGAAGATGGACTTGAGTCACGTCTCCAAAATACCTTCACAGCATTAACTGCACTCAAATACTAGCTTAGCCAAACGCATCTCAAACTGGCCAAAAGAACAATTTGGGAACTCTGTGTCTGAACTACCATTTCCTAGCTGAACAACCAGGAAAACTTATTTAAATGTCCTTAAACCCTTACTTATTTGTAAAAGGAAGACATTAAGAGTAGCTACCAACAACTATTGACATTAAGATGACAGATGATCCACAAAAAGATGGCCTAGAAATGTGCTTGGCAAATAGTAAATTTTCAACAAATATTTATTACCTTTACTATAATAATTCTTACTGAGCAATAGAGGAAAACCAAACCCTTTCTCTGAGTTTCTGTAAATCCAGCATATTAATGCTCATAACTCACAGTGAGATTTCTTCTTAGTGCTGCATTGGACCTAAGTCCTCATGCACTAGCACATCTGGGACCAGCTGCCCAAGTCTGTTCAGGAGAATTAAACAAACATCAGATTATTTTAAAACAGGTGTGTGTGTGTGTGTGTGTGTGTGTGTGTGTGTGTGTGTGTGTGTGCGCGCGCACGCGCGCACATTTATGTGTAGGTAACATGTATACATTGCCCATGGAGGTGAAAAGAGGGCATTGAATCCCCTAGAGCTGGAATTCCAGGCAATTGTGAGCCTCACAGCAGGAGTGCTAAGACTCAAAATCAGGATATCTGGAAAAATAGTAAGCAGTCTTAACTTTGACATCTCTCTACTGTCAAGATGATTTTTAACACATTCATTTTTAAAAACATGCTTTATAAAAGTTCAATAAGTAATTATAATTACAGATTTTTAATGTTTTTATTAGTATATATTAATTACACTTAATGGGTTTATGGCATTTTCATACTTGTACATAAATAAATTTTGATCATATTCATACATATGTCTTACAGCTTGTAATTTTCTCTTTGATCCCTCCTACTCCTGCTAATCACCTTTTCTTAATTAGCTCCTTTTCTCTCTCTCTCTCTCTTCTCTCTCTCTCTCTCTCTCTCTCTCTCTCTCACATGTGTGTGTGTGTGTGTGTAAGTGTGTGTGTGAGAGCACAGATGCTAGCACATGAATGCACTCTGAATGAAGAATGAAGATACTGACTTGTATACATTTCACAACTGTTATTATATTCTTTGTCTTTTTATATTATATTTTTTATTATATATATTTTATATTATATTATATATTTTTATAGTATATTCTTTGTTTTTGAGCAGTTCTGAAGATCTAAAACCAGCAGTGACAAAGGCTGAAGAGGCTTTATCCAAAGCTAAGAACAGCATTATTCTGTAGAAATAAATGTGGTTGTTTAGAAAGCATTCTGACAGGCATATCACGACCTAGAAAGTATGCTGAATGGTTTTCAGTGTGAAATTTTTACTTTCCTCCCTCCAAGTTAAAGGAAAATCTGTTAGATATTTACAATATCTCTTCTAAGTTAAAAATCCCTTGTTTCCTTATAAAATACAGGTTAGTAGTAACAAAATTTGGTATGTAAACATTTCTTATCCTCAGAAAATTTTCTTGCAAATATTCTTACATATATCTCTATACATAATTGAATTATAGCAAAACATGGAAAACAAACCAATTATCCATCAATATATGTGAGTGGATTCTTTCATAATGCTATATAATATAATATTGCACAGCTGCAGAAAACTCAGAATGTTTTCTATATAGTGATATAGATGTGTCTTAGAGTTTTATTGCTGTGAAGAGACACCATGACCTTGGCAACTCTTATAAAGGGAATCATTTAATTGGGGCAGACTTACAGTTTCAGAGGTTTAGTCCATTATCATCATGGGGGGGAGCATGGTAGTATACATGCAGACATAGGGCTAACATAGCTGAGAGTTCCACTTGCAGTGGAAGGAGACTGTTACACTGGCCAGACTTGACCTCAACGCCAGCCACCAGTGACATATTTCCTCCCAAAAGGCCACACCTATTCCAACAAGGTCAAACCTCTTAGTAGTGCCACTTTCTATGGGCCAAACAGTCAAACACATGAGTCTATGGAGGCCATACCTATTCAAACCACCACAACCACAGTCTATAAGCATACCCAGGATATTATAAATAAAGCAACTTGTAAGAAACAAAGAATGAAGACTATATAATCTTCATACATATTACATGTATACATTAAATATGTCACTATATATGCATATTGGTTTGCATTGCTATAAAGAAGCTGTGTGAAGATACACATAAAAGTAACGAAGAAAGCAATTTGCTGGTGGTATGCTGGAAGGACCATTGGAGCACCTCACTGTCTACCTTTCTATAATTACATTTGTGGGTGCCTATTGTGTCAGTTAGTTGTCACAAAATGCTGTCTTAGACCACACCAGAGCTAATAATTATTTATCTTCAAATCACAGGTCAGCTGATCAAGCCAGGCCCAGGGGAAAGGGCCGACTTCAGTTTTCAGTGCCTAGGCAAGCACTCTAGTTGCCAATCAGATAGACATATTTCCTGTGTCATCCTCCTGAGCTTACAGAAACAGGAACACACAGTAGCAGGGGAAGCATGCAGGCCTCCTAAGAATTAGGCTAAAAATTGTTGTTCCTGTGCACCAGCCAGATAAATGCAGGGTTTCACCAAATATACCCGATCGCAACGAAGACACAGCAAGAACCTGCACTCAGGGAGGAGCTCATGATCCACTCTTCGAGAGCTGCTATTCATTGCATATAACTTGAAATATTCTAAAATTAAAATTGTGAGTCATAAAAGTACCAAAAATTAAGCACCATTTTTCTAAAAACTGAGCACTCTATGAATGTGTTTTTACTTAAGAATTGTTATCACTGTCTATGGATCGTGAGTGGAATAAGATGAAAAAATACTTCTCTATGAATTCATAGGATTGGGAGGGAGTCTGGACTAAACTTTACCCAAGGCCCTTGACATATGAGGTAACTGAGCCCTAATAAGGTAAGGACACACAAGAAGCTAAGTAGTTTGAGGAACAAGAAGCCCTGAGAGGAGCTGTTAGTCACAAAACATAAGTATTTATTTAGGGTAAAGAAAGCCATAAAAAGGAAACCAGAGTACATTATACAAATGTGTTTAGAGGTTTGGAAAGATGGCTCAGTGGTTAAGAGCACTAGCTGCTGTTTCAGAGGACCTGAGTTCAAATCCTACCACCCACATGGCAGCTCACAACTGTCTGTAACTCCAGTTCCAGGGTACCTGACATCGTCACGTAGACTTGCCATATATGCAGGCAAAACACCAATGAACATAAAGTAAAATTAAGCAAATCATTTAAAGACACACCCTTCCCCAAATAAAGGTTACTTAAAAAATAATGTGTTTAAATGCACAATGTAAAACATTGCTTAGTTATTAAAAATACAAGTAACTAATGGGTTAACTTTGGAAATAAAGGACTTCTCTTTCTCTTCTCTCCCCCTCACCCAAGTCTCTCTCTCTCTCTCTCTCTCTCTCTCTCTCTCTCTCTCTCTCTCTCTCTCTCTCGTGTGTGTCTGTGTGTCTGTCCTTCTGTATTTCTTTCTAAAGAAGGTTTAGTTTTGCATTTCAGAAATCTTCGGAATATCATAACAAATCCAATAATGTCTAAAATTAAGAAATAATAAAGGTTGTGGGCCTAACAGTCACTGAATATAATCCTAGTTTAAAAAAAAATTATTCTTGTTCTGAAAATTAACAATTGTTTGATAGCACCCCCAAAAAGTATTGGGTATTTTATTGAGGGCTAACAACATTCCTGGGCATATGTGGAGATAAAAGTGAGGTAGTACTTTTATAGTTTTTCCTCCCTTCCCCTTTCCTCTGCTTACTCTCCTTTTCTTCTTCTAATTTTATTCCTCCCTTTTCTTCATCCTCCTTCTTTGTCTATATAATGGGAACAAGGCTGTGGCCTCAAGAATGTATTGAAAATTTATTGGGTCATTTTTCTCAACAAACCCAATTTTGTCAGAGATTTCTGTCCATGACCAGCTTTGTGCCTGAAGTAAGGCAGAGAGAGCAACCTGGCAGCTGGACTGTGGTGGAACACAGCACCTCATCTTGGAGCAGTCAAGATGCAGGCAGAGGCTAGCTCTGCATACTTTTTGATAGTTATAAACTATCATATTACTAAGCAGTGTTTTTGGTTTAATTAATATGAAGTCAAATTTAAACCCATCTAAAACAAAGAGGAAATTTAATTCCTCACATGATCAAAAATTCACTGAAAGCTGGATCCAGGCATCAAGTAGTCTAACCCAAACTTTTTCTCTCTTACTCCATCTCTCGGAGTTGTTTTCCTCTACAGGTTTAAATCTGCTGTCCAATGATGTCAGTAAAAACCTTTGATCTGTCTCTCACTGGCCTGAAGTGAATCACATGTTCACCTGAGACCCAGTCAGTAAGATTAGGAAAACGTAATTCTCTAGCAGTTTGGATTTGAAGACATGCTCTAAAAGGTGTCAGGGTGGGGATGGGGAATGGATTTGAAAGAGCAGGAGGGTTGGGGGTGATTGGGAAGGTGAGGGGAGGCGTGGGAAGGGGAAATGATATAATTATATTATATTCTCAAAAAAAATAAAAGACACATTTTAAAAAAATTTTCAAAATGCTTTGCTCTAGATCCATTACTGAAGTCTCCCTTCAAAGGCATGGACTGAGGCATAAGGAAAGGGAGAGGTGGCTTCCTAAAGGAAGCAGTGCATTATAGCCCATTGTGTGGGGAGAGCAGACACCAGGGAAAGAAAAATACATATACGCACAGTACTTACCTAGGCTGACAAAACCTGAGCATGATAAAATTAGAGAAGTAAGGAATTTATGGAACCCTCCAAAATAGGCTAATTTTATTTGGTTTTAGAGTATGGTCCTGGGGCTAAAGGAAGTACTAGGTCCAAAGGAAGTTCAATAGCAATAGAAGCCCTATGCTATTTACATATATTTTATATATTTATATATTTATATTGTAGTTATAGTGAATTCAATAGAACATTGGAAATGGTGAAAATGCTCTGTGTCTTAATAACCTCAGGTTGCTATAACAAAATATCATAAGCTGGGTAGATTAATCAATAGACATTTGTTATAGTCTAGAAATTCTAGGATCAAGAATCCAACAGATTTGCCTCTTGGCTACAAGCATTCTCTAGACATTCTCTAGAACAGATGACAGCCATCTTCTACTTTGTGCTCATGTGACCATTCCTCAGTGTGCAGCCATGGAGAGCATGGACAGGTACTGGTTGTTTTCTTCCTCTTAAGAGTGCTAAGCTCCCTTTTGAAAGTCTGCCCTCAGAACTGCTTCTAAACCTAGTTGTTCCTCCAAAGACCTCACTCCCAGTACCATTGCTTTGAAGGTGAATGCTTCAACATATAAATACTGGAAGGGGTTGGGTAATTAGACATTCTGTCCTTCATATAACAAGCTAGTTCAAAAATCAAGGAAAGGCCAATGTTTATTTATCTATTACTGACATGGTGAAAATCAACAAACCCAAAGATGGCCAATCTGCTTCACACCCAGAAATAGAAGCTCAATCTGTATGTACAATAAGAAGCACTTACGACCCTAAAATGCCTCACTTCAGGCAGAAAGTAGTATAACATTCAACAAAAAATGACTGGAAAAATCAGAAAAAGGCCTCACTGGGTTCAACTTCTGAACTAGGCTATGCCCCATGCAAGCACTAGAGATTACACTTGATGGAAGCACACCGGTCAATCAATTGAAGAATATGATTTTTAAAATACCTTTTAAAACCCACAGGAATATCTGATAATTATGTGATTGTGGGAAACTGGAAGTACAAGGTTTAATATGGGTGATGCCAAAAAAGAAAAGAAAATTATAGGTTATTATGCCAATTAGGGTTTTTACAATACGATCTTAAAGCTTGGATATTTACCTACTGCTGGCTGTCATTAAGAGAAAACAGGACACTGAGTTGTTAACTGCAATGTCTAGTACTTTAAAAACATAAAGGGGGATTTAGAAAGTACAAGAAATAATAAGGAAATAAGCAAAACCTTCCTAAAAGGTGCTAGAGGGCACTGTATGTTCAGTATGGTTTTGCTTCAGTCAATATCAAGATCCTGGATTTGTCGTTTTGTGCCTGTACTGATGACAGCAACAGGAGGCACCATATATGTCTGAAACCCCAGGACAAAGTTGTACTCCTACTCTCAGCATCAGAAGCCACCCTTCTTCACTGTGCCATCTGACAATCGCTAATTACCTTTGAAACTGGACTTTTACTTAGCCAAACTGATAAGAAAAAGAGAAGCAACAAGAGTCATGGAGAACACAACAGGCTGTAGATATGGCAGAGCCCTTCTCAAGCTAATTGCATGTCCTTCACAACCACTCTGCTAGAACTGATGTGACTATAGACACAGAAATGGGGAAGTGGGGAGTTGATAGTTACGATTCAAGGTTATATCACTCCACTAATGAGAAAGATGTCTGCCAATTAATTAAACAGATATTATTTTTAAAGCATATATTTCTGTGAGAAATAA
>JAPYYD010006505.1:0-11094 GCA_028551405.1 Uromys caudimaculatus
AGCTGAGTAGTACTCCATTGTGTAGATGTACCACATTTTCTGTATCCATTCCTCTGATGAGGGACATCTGGGTTGTTTCCAGCTTCTGGCTATTATAAACATGGCTGCTATGAACATGGTGGAGCATGTGTCTTTATTACATGTTGGAGTAAACTTCTGACACCTTACTACACCAACACACACACACCCACGCACCCACACACATACACACACACACCAAATGTTCAAATCATAGTTGTTTACATTAACACAAATTTTGGCAGAATAATTTATAAGCATTAGGAAGTTAAATCCCAGGAGTCCTGGAATATGCCTTTAACCCAAGGACTTTCTAAACAGATCTATGAATTCAAAACCAGTCTGATCTAGTGGGGGAGGAGGATGGAGGTTATCTCCAGGATGAGACCTGGGATAAAGGAGGGGCCCAAAAATCAATGGGAGTGACCTTAGCTGTGACTTACAGCATAGGGGATATGGAATCTGAAGAGGCTACCTGCTGTAGCCAGGCAAGAACCCTGTTAGGTTAAAGTAGAGAGTGAGGGTCCCCCATCTGCCTCTGGGGCTTGAGCCTCTGGGAGAGGCAGAATGAGAGGTGTTTGAAATCGCTCACCCCATGGCACCCCAGGATGGGTGTTGGGCTGTGAGAAGCCACGGGACACCTCACAGGGGTGGGGGAGTATGGCCTGTGGTCTCCAGGGATTACACAGAGCTGGCTTCATCTGGTTCCCAGGCTCTTGGGCATCCCAAGTGCCACTGGATGCTGTGGAAGAGCTGACAATGGAGTTGGGGCTCAAGATCCGGATGTAGCCCAGGGCTGAGGGGAAAAGGTGGGGAGGAGCTCGGCTGGGTCCCACCTGGGACTGGGTCCTTGGCTTGTTGTCTGCTAGCTGGTTTGGTAGAGACCATGTCTGGGAGTGCTGAGAGGCCTTCTGCGGGAGACTAGACATGGCTCTTTAGATGAAGGCCTGTTCCATCATTCCCCATGGTGGATCCCACTGAAGAGAGACAGTCCATGGTTTTAGGGCATTTATTGTCATGGCAGAGAGTGTTTATGTATGAAACTGTACCCCCATAAGTTCAGGGCGGGCCTGAGATTAAAATATCTTTTACAGAGAGTCATGGCTGGGAACGGGAAGGGGAGTTTATTGGCTAAGCCTCTAGGTGCCTCATAAAAATGGAGATGTCTTGAGGCTATGTGACCACACCTCTACCTGTGGAGGGACTTAGGGCTATGTGACTGATAGTCACAGACCTATGGAGAGCTGTGGCCTTGTGTCAGGAGCCTGGGGCCCAGAAGCATGGCAAAATGCCTACTGCCCTTTGTAGAGTTATCCCCTGCTGGGGACCCCCTACTGGGTCTCCGGGTTTTAAACCTAAGCTCAACTAGAAACCAGGCTGCCTTTCCTGATCCCTCAGAAACCCAGTGGAACAATAGGGACTCCAACCCACTCAAAAACCTTTTGACCCAAAATTTATCCTGTCTATAAGGTATGTAGGCACAGGGAGTGGAGCAGACTGAGGGAATGGCCAACCAATAACCGGCCCAACTTGAGAGACATCCCTTGAGCAAGTACCAATCTCTAACACTATTAATGATACTATGTTATGCTTGCAAGAGGAGTCTAGCATAGCTGTGTTCTGAGATGCTCCACCCAGTAGCTGACTCAGTCTGATGCAAACATACACAGCCAAACATTGGATGGAGCTTGGGGACTCTTATAGAAGAATAGGGGGAAGAATTATGGGCCCCGAAGGGAATAGAAAGACCAACAGAATCAACTAACCTGGACCCTTGGGGATCTCAGAGACTGAACCACTCACCAAAGTGCATACACTGGCTTGACCTGGGCTTCCCAGTACATATATAGCAGATGTGAAACTTGGTCTTCATGTGGGTCCTGAAAAACTGTAGTGGAGGCTATACCCCAAACTGCCCCTAGGTTAGGTGTTTTTCTAGCTGAGCTGCCTTGTCTGACATCAGTGGGAGAGGATGTGGCTAGCCTCACAGAGACTTGATGTGCCAAGGTGGGGGGATACCCAGAGGCCCCCCTACCTATTCAAAGGGGAAGTAGAGGGGAGATAGGGGAAAGGTTGTGGAAGAGAGGACCAGGAGGGGGCAGTGATGTGGATATAAAGTGAGTATATTTTTTTAAAAACTTAAAATCCAGGAGTCATGGCACCAGAGCAGTTTTGAAACAGAAGTAGGCAGATCTCTATGAGTTCAAGGCCAGTCTGGTCTAGGCAGTGATTTTCAGGCCAGTCAAGGCAACACAGTGGAACAAATCTGTCATAAAAATCAAGAAAGAAACAAAACAGTATTTGTTAATTATATGGTGATAAATTCAAGTGCTCAAATAATGCTCGTGTACTTCCAGCAGGCTGGAAGAGATTGTATACAACCCATACATCAGCTCACAGTTTATATGTGGATAGGAAGAGAGCTTTTGCCTCCTGTCATCTTGGCCACCTGATCTGATCTTACTCAAGGCCAGGGAAGCTGCCAGTGATGGTAAGTGGGCAAGGGACCCTGTGGTTCTTACCTTTATAATGGTGAGGGCAAATGATGAGGGTTTCCTGATCCATGGTTGAGTGCTACTCTAGGAACCTGTCACCCAAGGGACTGAGTTCCAGCATCACATCATCATTGCCTGGCATGAGCATGCCACACAGGTTAGGAAAGTGAGAGTGTAAATGGGGATGTGGAAATCCCCCATGCTGGTCTTCAGAGCAGAAGCACCTGCATGAGATCTCCAGCTGGAAAGTTCAATCTGCGAATTTGCCCTCACCCTCTTTTTCTGGCATGGCACCCTCTTTCAAAATTTTATTTTCACTCTCTTTTTTTCTGTCATTGGAGTGTGTCAATATTTTAATTTTCTCTTTTAAGTAAAATATTGATTTATGTAGCTTGAGGTGGACAGGACCTTGGCTGAGGATTCTCTTGAACTTTTGACTGTTTAGCCTCCACCTTCCAAGTTCTGGGTTTATAAGCTTTGCCACTGTAACTAATTATGGTTTTTCTGTTTGTATTGATTTTTATGTGCTGAGGATGATGGTGCTCCAGGCATTCTTTGTGTTTGGCAAGGACTCAACTGAGCAACTTCCCCAGATCTCAGATAGTTTCAGCTTCTGTGTGGATATGCAAATGTAACTTTATTTATCTGCACTGATACATTCTATACTTAAGATATTAGTGACTGAGAACTCATTGACATATTAGAGTTACTTATAATACTCAACATTCACTGGCTATAAACAAAGTACTTGTAAAGGCATGTGACTATGTTATAATGAACAGACCTTCTTTACAGTTTACAATTTCTATTTTGAGAGATACATTTGTTTTCCTTTATGCATATGAGTGTTTTGCATGCACATATGTTTGTGCACCACTAAGACTACCATGTTGTCCTGAAAGCCAAAGCAGCATGAATGTCCCTGGGACCTCTGCCAGAGTACCAACAGTTCCTAGTCACAGAGTTATCTCTCCAACACAACAATTTCTCTCTCTCTCTCTCTCTCTCTCTCTCTCTCTCTCTCTCTCTCTCTCTCTCTCTCTCTTCTCTCTGTCATGAACCACAGTAACATGAGGCCAGACTCAGAGGAAAGCACATAGAAACAGCACAGCTGGCTGAACTCCAGGATGAGCTGCCTTCTCTAAAAATCCCAAATAGTATGACAGAGACCTGGTTAAATCAGTCACAGAAAGATTAACTACTGGGTATGGAATCTCTAGAGCACTGCTTCCCCACCTCAGATCCATATCTGGGCCCTGGTAACCTAGGAGCAGTGTCTGGGACATATGCTTACCCTGATCCCTGTACCTGTCCTGTTGGCAACATCCCCCTGAGTCCTAGCCCAGGTGCTGCTCTGTCTGACAGAATTAAGGAAGGAAAGCAAAGCATAGGCCTATCTATGTCTCTCACTGGAGTGTCCAGCTCTGTTTCCTCATATGGGGTTTCCTCGCCTCACTGATACATCATGGTCCTTTTCTGGCCAGCTCAGTCCACACACACTAAGCCTTGGCTTCCTGGTGATCAGAGATATGAAGAATGATCAATAATTTCAGATGGAGTTGGCTGCTCCATCAGTGGCCATGCATACCATGTCCCTACAAGGCCAAGAGTAAAAATGTCAGGAACTGAGGAAGATAATGTACTACTGACAGATCTCTGATAATCTCCAATTCAAACATCTCTTCAGTGTCTCACTAGGACACAAGGCAGACACTCTCAAAATCCACACATACCTATAGCACATTACTCTACACATTCACGGAGAACCTTCTAAAAACATCAATCACCCACGTTGTGGCCACCATTTAATATCTCTGAGATTAGGGAACTAGGTGTCCATAGCCTTATCCTTTTCTTGGGTCCTCTTGAGAGCATCTTCCTATTGCCACATCTGTTTTCATATGAGCATCGTTTATTAGCTCTGATCTTACATTGGTGCCATAGTGTGGGTTTGAGGCTTTGGGCAGCTTCCACGGTTCTATAGTTGTTACATGGGAGGCTCAGAAATGGGAAGCAGAAGTCATGCAGAATGAATCAGTTGTTCAGTAGCTGCCAAATTCCAGGGCTGTGAGTTCAGATGTGGCTCAGATTTCATGGTTTTGCCAGAGGCTTGTTGGTATGTCCCACGTGTATAGGAGGCTCTAGCAGAATATCTTCAGGACTGGGATGGAGAAGATGTCTCAATACACACAAGATAAAGAAGATCACCATTGAATCCACAACCAACCTGACTTTTGTTGGACAGAGTCCACAATTAGGAGACCTGCTTCTGTGATTTAGTCCTCAATAAGTGATGGAGAATTTCCCAGGTGAAACAACTTGTTCCAGGCCCTGGGATCCAGCAGAGAAAAGGAGGCAAAAATCAGTGCTCTGGGATTGGGAAGATGGCTTAGCTTTAAAAGTGAATACTGCTCATCCAGTGGACCTGAGTTCATTTCCCACCATCATCAAAGGGCCACACAGAACCTCCTGTTATTCCAGTTTCATGGAATTAGATGCCCTCTTCTGGATTCCACAGGCATTGCCAATCCATTGGAATCTAACACACACACAGACACACACACACACACACACACACACACACACACACACACACACACACCACACAGAAGTAAAAAATCAAATTAACTATAAAACCAGTGCTCTCTCTCAAAAACAAGTTTGGGGCAGTCATGAAGTTGCCATACATGCCCAGCAATGGTTTGTAGCAGTGTTTGCACTGTTGCCGTGACAAAGCATCCTGACCAGAACCAACTGGAGGAAGAGGTTATTTCATCCAGCAAGTCCCAGGTCACATTTCAACCTTATGGTAGTTAGCCCAGGCCTTCAAGGGAGGACATGGAGACAGGAGCACTCTATGGAGGACTGCTGCTAAATGGCTTGCTCAGCCTTCTTCATATTTAATCCTGGAATACCTGTCCAGAGTGAGTTGGGCCCTCTGATATCTATTATTAAGTGCCCTTCAGACTTTTCTAGAGACAATCTGATGGAGGAGTTTCCTCAGTTGAGGTTCCTTTTCCTGTATAAAGGTAGCTTGTGTCAAATTGACAAAACTAAAGCATCCAGGCCTTGGTTGGAATGAGAAATGAGCCCTATAGGCTCAAGTGTTTGCTCACTTGGCGTCCAGCTGCTGGAGCTTTAGGAGACGTTATGAAACTTCCTGATCTGGGGCCTAAATGGTAGAATCCTTTACATCCAGCAAATCTTGCCTCACGGCTCACAGCTCACTCTCACATTGAGGTCATACCAAGCACTCTAAAAAACAGTCACCTGAACTGTCCCTCACCCACACTCTGGATGACCTTTCACCTACTGCTTGTGCTGGCCACATAAATACTGTCCCTTGTGACTCTGCAAAGAGGGTCTTCTCTCCTTGGTTCACACAATTCAGTCTACAGAAGGGGAGTGGGCAGATTGGGCCTGCTTATAGTTCTCTGAGAGTTACTCCATGGCACCATTTCCTATTTTTATGTAATATCCCTAAACCACTGCCAGTTAGATTTGGTGATCACTGCAGAGCTCAGCTCTCCAATGGGAGAACATGGAGAATCATGTAGAGTTAAAGCAGAAATGCAGTGACCCGTACAAGCCAGTCTTATCCCAGTCTCCTCTGTGCTGAGGCTCCTTCCCTCCTGAACTCTGGACTCATATGGTTTTGGATCTAAGATGTGGATCAGAAGGTTCCAGGGCGTAGGGAATCCTCATTTTGCTTTAGGAGTAGGGGCTGAGTTAGGACTGGTCTTACTCACTTTATAATGCTCATGTGCATTAGATGCTTGGTGTCTCTAGGAATTACCAATAGGAGGGAAAGACGTGGTGGATTGGGTAATAGAAGGATTAACTCCTGAGCACGAGGAACTCTAGAGCTTGCCTTCTCACTCAAACCCAGATCTTGGGCCTGGTTTCCTGGGAACAATGTCTGCAGACAAATTGCTTTACCCTGATCCACTTCCTCCTGGTCTGAGTCACAGCATCCTTCTGAGTCCCACTTCAGGGGCCAATATGTCTGCAATTCTAGATCACTTTACTCTGAAGATGTCTATACAATCTTAGAATTTCTGTGTATCTCCAAGGTAAATTTGCTTATGTGAACTATATATATCTCCATGCCATCTATGTTGGGAACTGAGTTTGAGAGACCTTTATTTCATTGAAGATAATATAGAATAATGGCCACTTGAGGTAAAAAAGGTCTTATGTATCCAAGGACATTTGTGGCTATTAGAGGGGACCAGCAGGACTTATAAATTCTTACCCTTGTGATTTTCATCAGGCCAGTGATTACTCAAAGACCTCTTTTTTTTTTCTAATATCAGAGCTGAGGTCCCAGGCACATGGGTAGAGACTGGCCACAACCCTTGATGATCCTGTGCTACTGCTGTTATGTTCAGGACCAATCTGTCCAGTCAATGAATCTGAGAATTCATCCTAGGAATCACTTCCTTGTCTGAAGGGCTTGAGGTCTAAGTTGTAAATGGATTTTAGTAAACTCTATTAGTTCTTAATATGACCTGGTCTGCCTCTCAATAATCGAGGCAGTGTCCTATGGATTTTTAAATCAACTTTAGCATAATTACTGGGTGAATTAAGCCTAGTCTGTCTTTCTATGTTAGATTGCTGAGTTCCTCAGCTGTGCTCTACAATTACTTGGTGTTTGAGTCTCCCCTAGATTATATCTGCTTGATCAGTCAGTCCTCAGGATCCACTTTTCTTACCCACATGCTCATGATCCATCTGGCCACATGCCTGCCTTCTTGTCTGTCTTCCTTCTCCATCCTCTCTTCTTCCTCCTTTTCTCTCTCCTCATGGTCCCTCCCTGTGACTCTCAGGCCTGTAGCTCAAAACCTGCCTACATTCATTATCTCCAGTAATTGATTACAGCCACTTTTATTTAACCAATAGCTTTAAATCTGGGACCAAGATTTATATAACAAAGACTGGTATGCCTGAAAATTAGCTCCTGAGGGGGCAACCAGGTTTGGGGTGGGGGGCAAAATTTAGCATTGAAATCCAAAGCAGCACCAGTCTAACCTCAACACTACGTGGCATTCCAGAGGTCAGTCCTGGATGCCTTGTTATAGAAATACCACATGGAGTGTAAATCTGGGGGCAGTGAGAGGTGAGCCCCTAATCATGCTCAAGGTTGGACTCTAGTCCTCTATGTGTGGGCCAGGACGTTAGGTTAACATGGACACCTAAAAGAAGCAGCAGGATAGAGAATGGATCTATGTAGACTCAGCCTTCAAGTAGAGAAGGGAGGACAAGAACACCACTACTCAGGTCAGGGCATATGGGGAAGCTAAACCCACATATCTTCTGAGAACAGCTGCTGTGTCATATTGTTGAAGGTCTCTAGCATTTGTAGAGAAATATGTTTCTTGCCTGAGACAGGTAGCCTGTCCCACTGTCACACATACTGGAAGGACCCATCACATGCTTCAGAAACCTGACTTCCTTGCATCTTCAGGAGGCTCTGCTCCTAAGATGTTTTTGTTGTAGAAAATAGGGGAGACTGTCAAGTGCATGACCCTCTTCCAGGCCCCTGGGATCCAGAAAGGAAGGCAAGAGAATGTACTGATGTGTGATTTAGGGCCCCAAATATGGTCTGTATTGGTGAATATTCTATGGGAACTGGAGAGGAACCTCTATGCATGGGGCATTGCAAAGCCCTTACATGTCAATGATGTTAATTTTTCTGATAAAGCTATTGATTTCAACTTCAGCACTCTTTATTTTCTGTCTGCTATGCCCTGTTCTGTAGACTGGAGTTAACATAGGATAATATAACTTAATTTTGAATAGTTTCCAGTTTCATGATAGGTGATTGGATTCTCTAATGACTACTATGAAATCCTCTAGGGATTTAAGCATTTTATGATTAGGAATTGCCCAATGTGTTTATTCCACACAACTTCATATACATCAACCTACTTTATACACAAAATGCAAAGCACCACCATGTACCACTGTGGGGCAACTGGAACTGTGTCACCAGATAAAAACTGGGAAGGTTTAGCAGATCCAGAAACCATGGTACTTCTTGTATGTGAGAATGGTAGATGTTTCATCTACTCCCAACCTGGTTCCTGTCCTGGAGCACATGTCCACAACATCCCACTTAGGGATTGTGACCACTAGTCACGTACCATACAGTTCTCCACAACAATGAGGTATTTAGATGGGCTAGCCCAGAGGGTTTAGCCAATAAGCTTCCCTTCCCAGACAGTCCTTCCTGCCAAAAATATGTAATCTCTGCTGTACCATAAGTAAGTCATATGCACCCATTTCCCACAATAAACAATGAATAAACGGTTTGGACAAACAAGGACTGTCTCTCTCATAAAGAACTGCTGTGGGGGGAAGCCTTCATTATGTAGAGCTGCATCACCTAAGTCTTCATCAGAAGACCCCTCTGTCCTCTGGACACAGACACTCACACCTGAGCTAAGCTGGAGTCCCTCCACACCAACCTCCCTGCATGGTCCTGGGCTGGTTGCAGGCCTGTCTAGCTCCCTCATTCAGATTTCACACAGTTCCCAGTGGTGACGGGTCCGCAGGGAATTTGGGAACATCTGTCTCTTTGGCCACAGTCTGTATCGTTTCTCACCCCAGCTGGGGCACCCATCTTAGGTTGTGTTCCACCACCCCCATGTCCCGAAAGTAGAGATGATTGAATGTAGCCTAGAATCCTCTCATTTCATCTGCCCAAGGGGAACTCACACACCCCAGGGATTAAGCAGAACTCAGATCCAAATACTACAAAGTTTTTAATTTGTTCAACTATGTTTTAATGTCTTAGTTTGGAATAGGTCCTCACTATGTACCCAGGTTGATTTTGAACTTGCAAACATCCTGTTGACAAAGCATCCTCTGTGTTGGTATTACAGACATGATACAACACTATATAACACACAGAGCTGTCATCAACAAAGCTTTGACTCTAACAATATTGATAGAATAGCCCAGAGGTCTGTTGTGGGACAGATACAGAAACAGTGTCCACTAGTGTCAGTGACAGTTGACAAGAGAAGACAATGACACCAGATTCATACACAGAATTGAGGACAGGTATAATTTCAGTTGAAACCAGAATTTAAACATCTCCTGATTTAACATTAGATGAAGGCCTGAACAGGCTAACTGCAGATATGAGAGAACAGCACAGACAATGGACAAGGCCCTAAAAATGCCTGAGATCTTTTCATCACATGACCCAGAGGAACAGATGTATTGAAAGAATCATGATGGGGAGATAGCAAGATGGCACAGGTAGTAAAGGACAATGTGAAAGCTCAGGAGGACCCAGCAACAAATGTGCACAGCCCAGGCTTTGTTTGACTCCACACTGCAACCAGTGCCCTATAGGCAATGAATTCATCACAGCAAACATGGATTTCATGAGTTTCTGAGCCTTTATTTTCTCCATCAGCTTTTCTCATCTTTAGAACATGAATCAAATCACACAATCTGAATACAAGTTACACAGCCATATTCAAATGCTTAATTTAAAAAAGAAGCATGAAGTTGTAGCTCAGTGAAAGCTAATTTCAATCAGGGATGGAGATTTACCAGCCATGACTGTTGGAGCACAAGAGGTGACTGGGGAATACACAAAGTAAGGATGGGGACGGGATCTTTTGTTGCTCATGACCTCTTATATTGTGCTCAGAGGAAACAGAACCATAGTTGCAGTCAGATGTAGAAAGAGAAAGCACCAGGTCTTGAAGCCACAAGAGATAGAGAAAGCAGAACAAATATTATATTGCTCAGTACCACATCAAGGAATCTGTCTTATCCTGTAGCTAAAAAGAGAAGGAAGAAATCCTCATCAGTGTCTTTAAATGGGGACATACTGAAGAGACCATCATGCACTCAAACTATGCCAATTCTGAGTCCCCATCCCCCAGGGTCCTATCCTCTGGTCTTTTACCTGTTGTACATTAGGCCCTTTAGGATGTCACTTTTTAATGCTGTAACAGAAGGATGAACATCCTAGAGACTTTACCTCTACGTGGAAAACAAATGAAGACCAGGTCAAAGACTTTGAAGATATAACTACATGAGGAGGCATGGGAGGGCTGAGATTCTCCCTGGGCTCTTTCTGTATTACAAGTTTCACAGGGATGAGCTACCACTAATATTACTGGCAAGACTGAATGAGCTGTCTCCTCTTTATGGAAATAAACGCTGCATATACTACCATGAGTATCAGAGAGATAAAAACTAAAATTACTGGAAAGCCTGGATGTAGCTGTCTCAGTTTTTATCTCTCAGTTCTTTTATTAGAGACCATGAAAGCAGCAGGATCTAGAGGACTTATGGGATCTCCCGGTCCTGGTCAGATAAGTTTTCAGAAGTGGGAGGAATCATGATAGAAGATTGTTCCTGGATATCTATTCAAAGTGAGAAATTTCTCTCTTGCCTCTTATGGCTAAGAATCAGGTCTCTGCCACTTGTGACATTGTGGCTATGGATCTATCCATTATTTTCTTTATTATTCCCACGGAGTTAATGTCAGCACATCACTCCCAGGCTGAATTAGTAACTGTGTGGAGAAAATCTGCTGTCATGTGGCAGGACA
>JAPYYD010006506.1:0-11093 GCA_028551405.1 Uromys caudimaculatus
TTTTCTGTGCTTTTGGCCGCCTCAATTATAAAGTACATTTGTTTCACCTGTCAGGCGATAAGTAAAATGAGTGCATTTTGCAACAGAAGAACAGTTTGTAAGAGAGAAGAATGCAGATTTCAATGTGATTTACAAAGCGTCTGTGTTAATGTCCCTTCTTTCAACTGAAAAGAATACTATCAGAAAAATAGATGCTTTTTTAGTAAGAGGAACATGTAATAAAACAAGGCAATGCACATTGAACTGTACTCCTGGAAGCGTTAATGATGAAGTACACTTCATTCTGCTGTGTTGTATTTTATAAGAGAAATGCATGCCCATTGTTCTGTGCTTTAGGTCGCATCAATTATAAAGTATATTTCTTTCACCTGCCAGGCCTTAAGTAAAATGAATGCATTTCGACACAGTAGAACAGTTTGTAGGGGAGAAGAATGCAGATTTCAATGTGATTTACAAAGTGCCTGTGTTAATGTCACTTCTTTCAACTCTAAAGATTACTATCAGAAAAACTGATGCTTTTCTAGATAGGAGAACATATAATAAAACAAGGCAGTGCACATTGAACTGTACTTCTCCAAGCGTTAATGATGAAGTAGACTTCGTTCTGCTGCTTTGTAACTTATAAGAGAAATGCATGCCCATTTTTTGTGCTTTTGGTCGCATCAATTATAAAGTACATTTGTTCCATCTGTCAGGCGTTAAGTAAAATGAGTGCATTTTGCCACAGAAGAACAGTTTGTAAGAGAGACGAATGCAGATTTCAATGTGATTTACAAAGCGTCTGTGTTAATGTCACTTCTTTCAACTGAAAAGAATACTATCAGAAAAACAGATGCTTTTCTAGTTAGTAGAACATATAGGAAAACAAGGCAACACACATTGAACTGTATTCCTGGTAGTGTTAATGATGAAGTATACTTCGTTCTGCTGTGTTGTATCTTATAAGAGAAACATATGCCCATTGTTCTGTGCTTTTGTCTGCATCATTTACAAAGTACATTTCCTTCACCTGCCATGCCTTAAGTAAAATGAATACATTTTGACACAGTAGAACACTTTGAAAGAGAGAAGAATGATGTTTTCAATATGATTTACAAAGCATCTGTGTTAATGTCACTTCTTTCAACTGTAAAGAATACTATCAAAAAAACAGATGCTTTTCTCGTTAGGAGAACATATAGGAAAAATAGACAATGAACATTGAACAATACTTCTGGAAGCGTTAATGATGAAGTACACTTCGTTCTGCTCTGTTGTATTTTTTAAGATAAAGGCATGCCCATTGTTCTGTGCTGTTTTCTGCATAATTTATAAAGTACATTTCTTTCACTGTCCAGGCCTTAAGTAAAATGAATGCATTTCGACACAGTAAAACAGTTTGTAAGAGAGAAGAATGAAGTTTTCAATGTGATTTAAAAAGCATCTGTGTTAATGTCACTTCTTTCACATGTAAAGAATACTATCAGAAAAACAGATGCTCTTCTATTTAGGAGAACATATAGGAAAATACTGGCAACCCACACTGAAGTGTACTCCTGGAAGCGTCAATGGTGAAATACACTTCGTTCTGCTGCGTTGTAACTTATAAGGGAAATGCATGCCCATTTTTCTGTGCTTTTGGCCGCAGCAATTATAAAGTACATTTGTTTCACCTGTCAGGCGATAAGTAAAATGAGTGCATTTTGCAACAGAAGAACAGTTTGTAAGAGAGAAGAATGCAGATTTCAATGTGATTTACAAAGTGTCTGTGTTAATGTCCCTTCTTTCAACTGAAAAGAATACTATCAGAAAAATAGTTGCTTTTTCTAGTAATGGAGCATATATGAGAACAAGGCAATGCACATTGAACTGTACTCGAGGAAGCAGTAATGATGAAGTACACTTCGTTCTGCTGTGTTGTATCTTATAAGAGAAATGCTTGCCCATAGTTCTGTGCTGTTGGCCTCATCATTTATAAAGTACATTTCTATCACCGGCCAGACGTTACGTAAAATGACTGCATTTCAACACAGTAGACCGGTTTGTAGAGAGAAGAATGCAATTGTCAATGTGACTTACAAAGCCTCTGTGTTAATGTCACTTATTTCAACTGTATAGAATACTATCTGAAAAACTGATGCTTTTCTAGATAGGAGAACATGTAATAAAACAAGGCAATGCACATTGAACTGTACTCCTCGTAGCGTTAATGATGAAGTACACTTCGTTCTGCTGTGTTGTATCTTATAAGAGAAACGCATGCCCATTGTTCTGTGCTTTTGGCCCAATCAATTATAACGTACATTCGTTTCACCTGCCAGGCATTAAGTAAAATGAATGCCTTTTGACACAGTAGAACAGTTTGTAAGAGAGAAGAATGCAGTTTTCAATGTGATTTTCAAAGTGTTTCTGTTAATGTCACTTATTTCAATTGTAAAGAATACTGTCCGAAAAACAGATGCTTTTCTAGTTGGGAGAACATATAGTAAAACAAGGAAACGCACACTGAACAGTATTCCTGGAAGCATAAATGATGAAGTATACTTTGTTCTTCTCGGTTGTATTTTATAAGAGAAACCCATGCCCTATGTTCTGTGCTTTTGGACGCATCAACTATAATGTATATTTCTTTCACCTGCCAGGCACAAAGTAAAATGCATGCATTTCAACACAGTAGAACAGTTTGTAAGAGAGAAAAATGCAATTTCAATGTGATTTACAAAGTGTCTGTGTTAATGTCACTTCTTTCAACTGGAAAGAATACTACCAGAAAAACAGATGGTTTTCTAGTTAGGAGAAAATATAGTAAAACAAGGCAACGCACATTGAACTGTACTCCTGGAGTCATTAACGATAAAGTACACTTCGGTCTGCTGTGTTGTATTTTATAAGAGAAATGCGTGCCCATTGTTCTGTGCTTTTGGCCCCATCAATAACAACGTACATTTCTTTCACCTGCCAGGCGTTAAGTATAATGAATGTTCGACACAGTAGAACAGTTTGTAAAAGAGAAGAATTTAGTTTTCAATGTGATTTACAAAGCATCTGTGTTAATATCACTTCTTTCAACTGCAAAGAATACTATCACAAAAACAGGTGCTTTTCTAGTTAGGATAATATATAGTAATACAATGCAACGCCCATTCAACTGTACTCCTGGAGGCGTTATTGATGAAGTACACTTTGTTCTGCTGTGTTTTACTTTATACAAGAAACACATGCCCTTTGTTCTGGGCTTGTGGCTGCATCTATTATAAAGTACATTTCTTTCACCTGCCAGGCGTTAAGTAAAATGAATGCATTTCAACACAGTAGAACAGTTCGTAAGAGAGAAGAATGCAGTTTTCAATGTGATTTACAAAGTGTCTGTGTTAAGATCACTTCTTTCAATAGGTAAGAATACTATCAGAAAAACAGATGCTTTTCTAGTTAGGAGAACATAAAGGAAAACAAGGCAACGCACATTGAACTGTACTCCTGGAGGCGTTATTGATGAAGTACACTTCGTTCTGCTGTGTTTTACTTTATAAGAGAAACACATGCCCTGTGTTCTGGGCTTGTGGCTGCATCTATTATAAAGTACATTTCTTTCACCTGCCAGGCGTTAAGTAAAAAGTATGCATTTCAACACAGTAGAAGAGTTTGTAAGAGAAAAGAATGCAGTATTCAATGTGATTTACAAAGCGTCTTTTTTAATGTCACTTCTTTCAACTGGAAAAAATACTATCAGAAAAACAGATGCTTTTCTACTTAGGAGAACATATAGGAAAACATGGCAAAGCACATTGAACTGTACTCCTGGAATCGTTAATGATGAAGTACACTTCGTTCTGCTGTGTTGTATTTTATAAGAGAAACGCATGCCCATTGTTGTGTGCTTTTGGCTGCATCAATAATAAAGTACATTTCTCTCACCTGCCAGGCGTTAAATATAATGAATGCATTTCGACACAGTAGAACAGTTTGTAAAAGAGAAGATTGCAGTTTTCAATGTGATTTACAAAACATCTGTTATAATGTCACTTCTTTCAAACTGAAAAGAATACTATCAGAAAAACAGATGCTTTTCTAGTTAGGAGAACATATAGTAAAACAAGGCAATGCACATACAACTGTACTCCTGGAGGCGTTAGTGATGATGTACACTTCGTTCTGCTGTGTTGTATTTTATAAGAGAAACGCATGCCCATTGTTCTGTGCTTTTGGCTGCATCAATTATAAAGTACATTTATTTCACCTACCTGGAGTTAAGTAAATTGAATGCATTTCGACACAGTTCAACAGTTTGTAAGAGAGAAGAATGCAGTTTCCAATGTGATTTCCAAAGCATCTGTGTTAATATGACTTCTTTCCAATGTAAAGAATACTATCAGAAAAACAGATGCTTTTCTAATTGGGAGAACATGTAGGAAAACAAGGCAACGAACATTGAACTGTACTCCTGGAAGCATTAATGATGAAGTACACTACATTTTGCTGTGTTGTATTTTATGAGAAATGCATGCACATTGTTCTGTGCTTTTGGCCTCATCAATTATAAATTACATTTCTTTCTCCTGTCAGGTGTTAAGTGAAATGAATGCATTTCGACATAGGAGAACATTTGTAAGAGAGAAGAATGCAGTTTTCAATGTGATTTACAAAGTGTCTGTGTTAATGTCACTTCTTTCAACTGTAAAGAATACTATCCGAAAAACAGAAGATTTTCTAGTAAAACAAGGAAATGCACATCGATCTGTATTCCCGGAAGTGTTAATGAAGAAGTATACTTCATTCTGTTGTGTTGAATTTCATAAGAGAAATGCATGCCCATTGTTCAGTGCTTTTGGCCGCATCAATTATAAAGTACCTTTCTTTCACCTGCCAGGCATTAAGTAAAAAGTATACATTTCGTCACAGTAGAACAGTTTCTAAGAGAAAAGAATGCAGTTTTCAATGTGATTTACAAAGCCTCTGTGATAATGTCACTTCTTTCAACTGGAAAGAATACTATCAGAAAAACGGATGCTTTTCTACTTAGGAGAACATAGAGTAAAACAAGGCAACGCATATAAAACTGGACTACTGGAGGCGTTATTGATGAGGTATACTTCGTTCTGCTGTGTGTATTTATGAGAGAAACACATGCCCATTTTTCTGTTCTTTTGGCCGCATCAATAATAAAGTACATGTCTTTCACCTACCAGGCGTTAAGTATAATGAATACATTTCGACACAGTAGAACTGTTTGTAAGAGACAAGAATGCAGTTTTCAATGTGATTTACAAAGCGTCTGTGTTAATATCACTTCTTTCCACTGTAAAGAATACTATCAGAAAAACCAGATGCTTTTCTACTTAGAAGAACATATAGGAAAACATGGCAACACACATTGAAATATACTCCTGGAAGCGTTAATGATGAAGTCCACTTCGTTGTGCTGTGTTGTATTTTATAAGAGAAACGCATGCCCTTTGTTCTGTGCTTGTGGCGGCATCAATTATAAAGTACATTTCTTTTACCTGCCAGGCATTAAGTAAAATGAATGCATTTCGACACAGTAGAAGAGTTTGTAAGAGAGAAGAATGCAGTATTCAATGTGATTTACATAGCATCTGTTTTAATGTCACTTCTTTCAACTGGAAAGATTACTATCAGAAAAACAGATGCTTTTCTACTTAGGAGAGCATATAGGAAAACATGGCAATGCACATTGAGCTGTACACCTGGAAGTGTTAATGATGAAGTTGACTTGGTTTTGTTGTGTTATATTTTATAAGATAAACACATGCCCTTTGATCTGTGCTTTTGGCTGCATCAATAATAAAGTACATTTCTTTCACCTGCCAGGCGTTAAGTAAAAAGAATGCATTTCGACACAGTAGAACAGTTTGTAGGAGAGAAGAATGCAGTTTTCAATGTAATTTACAAAGCATCTGTGTTAATGTGACTTCTTTCCAATGTAAAGAATACTATCAGAAAAACAGATGCTTTTCTAGTTGGGAGAATATATAGTAAAATAAGACAACGCCCATTCAACTGTACTCCTGGAGGCATTATTGATGAAGTAGACGTCGTTCTGCTGTGTTGTATTTTATAAAAGATCCAGAGGCCCATTTTTCTGTGCTTTTGACCACATCAATTATAAAGTACATTTCTTTAACCTGCCAGGCGTTAAGTAAAATGAATACATTTCAACACAGTAGAACAATTTGTAAGAGAGAAGAATGCAATTTTCAATGTGATTTACAAAGCATCTGTGTTAATGTGACTTCTTTCAACTGTAAAGAATACTATCAGAAAAACAGATGCTTTTCTTCGTAGAAGAACATATAGGAAAACATGGCAATGCACACTGAACTGTACTCCTAAAAGCGTTAATGATGATGTCCAGTTCGTTCTGCTGTGTTGTATTTTATAAGAGAAACGCATGCCCTTTGTTCTGTGCTTGTGGCAGCATCTATTATAAAGTACATTTCTTTCACCTGCCAGGCATTAAGTAAAATGAATGCATTTCAACACAGTAGAAGAGTTTGAAAGAGAGAAGAATGCAGTGTTCATTGTAATTTACAAAGCGTCTTATTTAATGTCACTTCTTTCAACTAGAAATATTACTATCAGAAAACAGATGCTTTTCTACTTAGGAGAACATATAGGAAAACATGGCAACGCACATTGAGCTGTACACCTGGAAGAGTTAATGATGAAGTACACTTCGTTCTGTTGTGTTATATTTTATAAGATAAACGCATGCCCATTGATCTGTGCTTTTAGCCGCAGCAATAATAAAGTACATTTCTTTCACCTGCCAGGCGTTAAGTAAAAAGAATGCATTTCGACACAGTAGAAGAGTTTGTAAGAGAGAAGAATGCAGTTTTCAATGTGATTTACAAAGCGTCTTTGTTAATGTCATTTCTTTCAACTGGAAAGATTACTCTCCGAAAACAGATGCTTTTCTATTTAGTAGAACATATAGGAAAACATGGCAATGCACGTTGAGGTGTACTCCTCGAATCGTTAATGATGAAGTACACTGCTGTGTTATATTTTATAAGAGAAAAGCATGCCGACCGCTCTGTGCTTTTGACTGCATCAATTATAAAGTACATTTCTTTCACCTGCCAGGCCTTAAGTAAAATGAATGCATTTCCACACAGTAGAACAGTTTGCAAGTGAGAAGAATACTGTTTTCAATGTGATTTACAAACCGTCTGTGTTGATGTCACTTCTTTCAACTGGAAAGAATACTATCAGAAAAACAGATGCTTTTCTAGTTAGGAGAACATAAAGGAAAACAAGACAATGCCCACTAAACTGTATAAATGGAGGACTTAATGATGAAGTACACTTCATTCTGCCGTGTTGTATTTTATAAGAAAACCGCATGCCCATTTTTCTGTGCTTTTGGCTGCATCAATAATAAAGTACATTTCTCTCACCTGCCAGGCGTTAAATATAATGAATGGATATCGACACAGTAGAACAGTTTGTAAAAGAGAAGAATGCAGTTTTCAATGTGATTTACAAAACATCTGTGATAATGTCACTTCTTTCAAACTGGAAAGAATACTATCAGAAAAACAGATGCTTTTCTAGTTAGGAGAACATATAGTAAAACAAGGCAATGCACATTCAACTGTACTCCTGGAGGCTTTAATAATGAAGTACACTTCATTCTGCTGTGTTGCATTTTATAAGAGAAACGCATGCCCATTGTTCTGTGCTTTTGGCCGCATCGATTATAAAGAACATTTCTTTCACCTGCCTGGCATTTAGTAAAATGAATACATTTCGACACAGTAGAACAGATTGTATGAGAGAAGAATGCAGTTTCCAATGTGATTTACAAAGCATCTGTGTTAATGTGATTTCTTTCCAATGTAAAGAATACTATCAGAAAACAGATGCTTTTCTAGTTAGGAGAAAGTATAAGAAAACAAGGCAATGACCATTGAACTGTACTCCTGGAAGCATTAACGATGACGTACACTTCGTTGTGCTGTGTTGTATTTTATGAGAAACACATGCACATTGTTCTGTGCTTTTAGCTGCATCATTTATAAAGTACATTTCTTTTTCCTGCCAGGCGTTAAGTAAAATGAATGCATTTCGACACAGTAGAAGAGTTTGTAAGAGAGAAGAATGCAGTATTCAATGTGATTTACATAGCATCTGTTTTAATGTCACTTCTTTCTACTAGAAAGATTAATATCAGAAAAACAGATGCTTTTCTACCTTAGAGAACATATAGGAAAACATGGCAATGCACACAGAACTGTACTCCTGGAATCGTTAATGATGAAATACACTTCATTCTACTGTTTTGTATTCTTTAGGAGAAAGGCATGCCCATTGTTCTGTGCTTTTGGTAGCATCAATTATAAAGTACATTTCTTTCACCTACCAAGCATTAAGTAAAATGAATGCATTTCGACACTGTAGAAGAGTTTGTAAGAGAGAAGAATGCATTTTTCAATGTGATTTACAAAGCGTCTTTGTTAATGTCACTTCTTTCAACTGGAAAGATTAGTATCCGAAAAACAGGTGCTTTTCTATTTAGTAGATCATATAGGAAAACATGGCAATGCACATTGAGCTATATTCCTCAAATCTTTAATGATGAAGTACACTTCATTCTGTTGTGTTATATTTTATAAGATAATTGCAGGCCGTTGATCTGTGCTTTTGGCCCCATCAATTATAACGTACATTTCTTTCACCTGCCAGGCTTTAAGTAAAATGAATGCCTTTCGACACAGTAGAACACTTTGTAAGAGGGAAGAATGGAGTTTTCAATGTGATTGTCAAAGCGTCTGTGTTAATGTCACTTCTTTCAACTGTAAAAAATACTGTCCGAAAAACAGATGCTTTTCTAGTTGGGCAAACATACAGTAAATCAAAGGAATGCACATTGAACTGTATTCCTGAAAGTGTTAATGATTAAGTATACTTCGTTCTGCTGTGTTGTATTTTATAAGAGATACGCATGCCCATTGTTCTGCGCTTTTGGCCGCATCAATTTTAAAGTACCTTTCTTTCACCTGCCAGGCATTAAGTAAAATGTATGCATTTTGTCACAGTAGAACAGTTTGTAAGGGAGAAGAATGCAGTTTTCAATGTGATTTACAAACCGTCTGTGTTGATGTCACTTCTTTCAACTGGAAAGAATACTATCAGAAAAACAGTTGCTTTTCTAGTTAGGAGAACATAAAGGAAAACATGGCAACGCACATTGAACTGTACTCCTGGAAGTGTTAATGATGAAGTACAGTTCGTTCTGCTGTATTGTATTCTTTAAGAGAAACTCATGCCCATTGTTCTGTGCTTTTGGTGGCATCAATTATAAAGTACATTTCTTTCACCTACTAGGCATTAAGTAAAATGAATGCCTTTAGACACAGTAGAAGATTTTGTATGTGAGAAGAATGCAGTTTTAAATGTGATTTACAAAGCGACTGTTTTAATGTCACTTCTTTCAACTGGAAAGAATACTATCAGAAAAATAGATGCTTTTCTAATTAGGAGAACATATAGGAAAACATGGCAATGCACATTGAATTGTACTAATGGAAGTGTTAATGATTAAGTACACTTCGTTCTGCTGTGTTTTATTTTATAATTGAAACGAATGCCCATTGCTCTGTGCTTTGGTCGCATCAATTATAAAGTACATTTCTTTCAACTACCAGGCGTTAAGTAAAATGAATGCATTTCGACACAGTAAAAGAGTTAGTAAGAGAGAAGAATGCAGTATTCAATGTGATTTACAAAGCATCTGTTTAAAAGTCACTTCTTCCAACTGGAAAGAATACTATCAGAAAAACAGATGCTTTTCTATTTAGTAGAACATATAGGAAAACATGGCAATGCACATTGAGCTGTACTCCTGCAAGCCTTAATGATGAAGTACACTTCGTTCTTTTGTGTTATATTTTATAAGATAAAGGCATGCCCAATGATCTGTGCTTTTGGCTGCATCAATAATAAAGTACATTTCTTTCACCTGCCAGGTGTTACATAAAAGAATGCATTTCGACACAGTAGAACAGTTTGTAAGAGAGAAGAATGCAGTTTTCAATGTGATTTACAAAGAGGCTGTGATAATGTCACTTCTTTCAACTGGAAAGAATACTTTCAGAAAAAAGATGCTTTTCCACTTAGTTGAACATATAGGAACACATGGCAACGCACATTGAACTGTACTCCTGGAAGCGTTAATGATGAAGTACACTTTGCTCTGCTGTGTTGAATTTTATAAGAGAAATGCGTTCCCATGTTTCTGTGCTTTTGTCCCCATCAATTATAACGTACATTTCTTTCACCTGCCAGGCTTTAAGTACAATGAATGCCTTTCGACACAGTAGAACAGTTTGTAAGACAGAAGAATGCAGTTTTCAATTTGATTTTCAAAGCATGTGAGTTAAAGTCACTTCTTTCAACTGTAAAGAATACTGTCCGAAAAACAGATGTTGTTCTAGTTGCGGAAACATATAGTAAAACAAGGGAACGCACATTGAACTGTATTCCTGGAAGCGTTAATGATGAAGTATACTTCGTTCTGCTGTGTTGTATTTTATAATAGAAAAGCATTCCCTTTGTTCTGTGCTTTTGGCCGCATCAATTATAAAGTACCTTTCTTTCACCTGTCAGGCATTAAGTCAAATGTATGCATTTTGTCACAGTAGAACAGTTTCAAAGAGAGAAAAATGCTGTTTTCAATGTGATTTACAAACCATCTGTGTTGATGTCACGACTTTCAACTGGAAAGAATACTATCAGAAAAACAGTTGCTCTTCTAGTGAGGAGAACATAAAGGAAATCAAGCCAGTGCACATTGACCTGTACACCTGGAGGAGTTAATGATGAAGTACACTTCGTTGAGCTGTGTTGTATTTTATAAGAGAAACGCATGTCCATTTTTCTGGGCTTTTGGCTGCATCAATAATAAAGTACATTTCTTTCACCTGCCAGGCGTTAAGTATAATGAATGCATTTTGACACAGTTGAACTGTTTGTAAGAGAGAAGAATGCAGTTTTCAATGTGATTTACAAAGCTTCTGTGATAATGTCACTTCTATCAACTGGAAAGAATACTACCAGAAAAACAGATGCTTTTCTAGTTAGGAGAACATATA
>JAPYYD010006507.1:0-11093 GCA_028551405.1 Uromys caudimaculatus
TAAAAACAATGATTTCCTGACTTCCTGGCATCCATTCATCTGGATCTTCACTATCTACAGAACTCTTCATGTCTGCACTGCAGCTATAGAATTCATTTACATTTTCACCTGTGCATCCTAAAGCAGATCAATCTGACCTCCACTTGCAGCACAGTGGTAGAAGTTTAAAGCCCAACTAGTTACATGATACCTAAAACAGATAGATATAATAATCATTTTAAAGATAGTTCAAAGCCAAGCTCACACAGGAAATTATGTTTCCTCTAAGGAGAAAAAATGAATTCTTAAGAAAACAAGAGTTCTGAGACGCTCCAGAGAGATGATTTCCCCCATTTGTCAAAAATGGATTTGGTTCTTATTTTCTAAAGACCATTCAGGAAACAGCTTTGGGAAGAGGAAGGCTATAACCTAAAGGAAAAAATATCTGCTTCTAAAGCAGGAAGATGCCAAAGACCCAGGTGTACCTACCTTGACTTGATGATGGGAGAAATGTCTCCCCTGAGGACCATCTGCAACCTGATAGGTTGGCCTTTAAATTCACTGGTCAATGTATGAGCAAGAAAGGACAAATCAAGAAGCAAATCTTGTGTGATTCTGTGTTTAATGTCCCAGGCATCTCATAAAAACAAAGGCTAATGAACATTGCATCAGACCAAAGACAAACCATACAACATGGAAAGGCAAGGGGGTAGCACAATCAGGGTACTGTTTATTACATTACTACACTCAAAATGCAAAGCAAGTATGTTTTAAATGTTTTTGAAGTAAGAAAATAATAATCTTGATGGGGAGAAGTAAGAATCAGATTAACTACATTGATTGGAAATATGTAAGAGAAACTTGCTGCGGTAGAATGATTATAAAATGAGCTTGCTTCTCCCCCTCTTTGATGTGACTTTGAAGATCTTTTCATGAGGTGGTAGTCCATATCCCCAAGATTGTTTGAGCTTCAGTGGTGGGGTTGGCCATTACCATTGTCAGAAATGGCAGTGTATGTGCCACTAAATATGATACTCACTAGACCTAGAAAGGCTTAGGCCATAGTAATTCTGGAAGCATAAAAAGGGTTTTCTAAATTATTCTTTGAGATAATACAATTTCATCATTTTCCCCATCCATTTCTACTCTCCAAGCCCTCCCTTATACCCCCCCTTGCTTTTTCAAATGCATGGCCTCTTTGCATGTACATACATATATATTTCTAAATGTACCTTGCTCTGTCTAAATAATGTTACTTGTATATGCTTTTAGAGATGACCTATGGTATTGGATGTCCAAGGATGTGTTCTTCTTGCTCTCAACACTATTTCTTCTACTCTCGGTATTCCTTAGTTGTCTATAGTTCTTTGTCTAGAGTTGAGGCCTCCTGGGATTTCACCTGTCCACATCAGTATATCTATTGTTATTGTCCATGTTCAACTCATGATTAGGCACTTTCATTGGTGAGACTTTATGGGTGTGGCTTCTGACCTTACTAAGAGATACATTTCACAGCAAACTCCCTGATCTTCTTGTTCTTATGATCTTACCGCCCCTTTTCTGCAATGGCTCCTGACTTTTAGGTGCAAGAGTTGTTTTTGTAGATGTATCCATAGGAACTGGTCCCACAACTCAGCATCTAGATTAGCTGTAGTTTTCTGTAATAGTCTCCACCTACTGCAAAGAGAAGTTTTGATAAGAGGGAGGATCTCTGGATATAAATACAGATATTTGCAATGTAGTTGGGGATTATGCTAGTTAAGTGAAATGGCAGTTGTAGGCTCTCCCTCAAAGATCTATGTTTGATTACTCTAGCCCTGGGCAGTCGGCTAGAATTCCAGTACTAGGCATGATTTCCATCTTGTTGAGTGGGTCATAAGTGGAATTAGAAAGGTGTTGACTGCCACCAGGGTACCCATGTCCATGCTACTGCCACATCCTGAAGATTAGTAGGCCATGATGGTCATGTGGTTCATAAGCATTGTACCTGGGTAGGATTGGTGACTGTTTCCTCCCTTTGTGAGCCTTAATAGTACCTTTTGGTACCATGGAAGCTAAATTCCAGAGAGAAGGCTTTTAGTTCAATTCTATTCCAGGGCCTTGTTGACTCTGTGTCTGATGTTCATGGAATCTTCAGCAGCACGGGCTTACCTTCCACCTTTGGGGTGGGATCTTCAGCAGCAGGGTCTTACCTTCCATCTTTGGGGTGGGACCAAGGACAATCGCAACGGCCTATAATGTTTTGGGAGTTTCTAATAACACAAAAGATGGCTTCTCATGACTCATTTATTTTGTTAGATGTTCTTTGGTTCTTGGAGCATTGTCAGCCCAGATGGAAATTTTTTATTTGAACTGTAATGTATATTTATATACAGATTTATGTGCATTATATGTTTTTAGGTAGAAATCTAATGGTGTGATTTCTTATGACATTTTGAAACATCCTTATTTTATCTTCCTCTCTCCTTCTGTACTTGCCTCCTCCCTATCCCTAATTAAAGCCTCCCAGTTTATGCATCAGATATCTTTTATCCTGCTATTCCCCTATCAATGGCTCCCCACTCCAACCTCCACCCCAATAATGGTCCATTTTACTTTCCTTATTTCTGCAATTTCAATATTTTAGATTTCATAGTTAGATCTTTGATCATTTCGAGTGTGTTTGTTTTTTGTGCAAGGTGATAGACACAAATCTAACTTCATTCTTCTGCATGTGGACATCCAGTTTTCTAGCAGCATTTGTTGAAGATACCTTTAATTTCTCCAGTACAGGTCTTTGACATCTTTGTGAAATATTAAATGCCTGGAGTTATGTGTTCTCACATTTCCCAAAACTGCTTTTGTTTCCATGTCTTTTAAAAGCAGAATGAAACTGAGCATATAATAATGAATGTACATTGTACTTATTTTTATAACAACACGATTGTAGAACATAGTTATGTACATATTTTTAATAGGATGGTTCACAGATATAAAATGTGCAGGGATACAAACTTAATGTTATAGTAGTTTAAACTTGGCCTTCAATAAGCCCTGCTCTATCATAATCCCAGTACCATTAAGATGGAGATATATAATCAAACATCAAGGATATAGGGGATCACATCAAGCAAATGGAGCCTCCCAGTTAACACCTCCTCAAACCTGAAACCAGTCAAAATCAGCAACTCCACATAGCCAACCCTTAGCTGTCAACATCACATAGTGAGTAATGTAAAACAAAAAATCTTCATCAAATAGATTGTTCCTGGTCAGGAAACGCCATCATACTCAGCCTGGTAACTTCTGATCTCAAAAAAAATTAAAAATAACTGTACATTCACTTAAAAGTCCAACCATCTCTCTCAGCCATTTGTATGCAGTTCTACCCTAACTACATGTCTCAGAAAATACTGAAATATATAGACTGAAGAAGATAATACAGATGTTCCATCTATGAAGTTATAAATAAGAAAAGTCAGTGCAACCTGATGACTTTCTAGTGCAGCTGCTTTGGAAGTTATCTTTGCTCCTGTTTAGTGACACCTCCCTCATTCCCTGTTTGTAAACCCAATAAATGCATTGGGTCACAAGGTTAAATTATAGGGGAATCATACAAATTTAGGCTTGCCACTGTGAACTTATGAGAAGAAAGTAGTTCTTTATTTAGCTCCAAGGAAGGAATTCTCATAATTTTTAGCCCACCCAGAACCAGAAGGACCAGCCTACTACCTGGAATCATGAGCCCTGATAAAGTCTTTGGTCTTACATCCTTGAGTTTTGAAGGTAGTTTGTGATGCAGCCATAATACACTGATGCAGGCTGTGAACAACTGAAAGAAAACTTCATAGCATGAGACTAAGGCTAAAATCGTAGAATTTTTCAATTAGGATCATGGAAGATTAAATACACCTATTTTGGAGTTCCACATGGGAGCTATAGAGGAAATATATTGAAGTAATGATGGCTATAATTTTTGTAATGGATGAAGAATGGTTATAGACTTAATGTGGACATTAAACCCCAAAACATAGCACAAAGGAAATTCTTCTCTCAATACAATATAATGAAAGAGTATAAAATCAAAACCAAAACACAGTTAAAACATGTAGGAAGCAAAGAAAGATTAATAAAAACAAAGTAAGAAATTTATAGAAAGTCAAATAATACCTTGCATTATGTGCCCATGCTACATTCCACAGACCCAAGAAACTAAACAAGCAGGAAGACCTAAGCAAGGATGCTTGAATCTCACTAAGAAGGAGGAATAAAATATCCATAGGAAGCAAATGAAAGAAGGGAACTGTGTGGGAGAGGGAACAGGGAAGAAATGGGAGGAGTTTAGGATCAGGTGTGGGGAGAGATAGGAGAGAGGGCCAGAGGGCCAGGAGAATAAATGAAAATCTGCAGCTGGTGGGGATAGGGGATGGGGAGCATCTCAAGGACATGCCAGAGACCTGGGATGGGGGAGTCCAAGGATTCCAATGGGAGTAATCTTAACTGAGACTCACAGCAGTGGGGAAGGATATTGAACCCAAAGAGTCCACCTCCTATAGCCAGGCAGGAACCTCATTGGAGTGATAGGGACACCAACCATCCACAAAACTTCTGATGCAAAATTTATCCTATCTATAAAAAATTCAGGGGTGGGGGATGGAACAGAGACTGAGGGAATGGCCAACCAATAACCTGCCCAACTTGAGACCCATCCCATGGGCAAGCATCAATCCCTGAAACTATTAGTGATACTCTGATATGCTTGCAGACAGGTGCCTAACTATCATTTGAGCAGCTGCATCCAGAAGCTAACTTGGATAGATGCAAAGACTCACAACCAAACATTGGATGGTGCGTGGAGACTCTTATGGAAGAGTTTGGAAGAATTGGGTGCCCCAAAAAAGGATAGGAACTCCACAAGAAGACCAACAAAGTCAACTAACCTTGGGGGCTCTCAGAGACTGAACCACCAACCAAGGACCTAGCCTCCCACACATATGTGGCAGATGTGCAGCTTGGACTTCATGTGGGTCCCCCAATAACGAGCAGGTGCTAGCCCTAAAGTTGTTGCCTGTGGAATACGCTCCACTAACTGGGATGCCTTGTCTAGTCTCAGTGGGAGAGGATGCGCCTAGCCCTGCAAAGACTTGATGTGCCAAGGTGGGAAGTTACCAGGGGGGACCTCCATCCTCTCAAAGTAAAAGGGGAGGTGGGGAAGGACTGTGGGAAGGACGATTGGGGGCAGCAATTGTGTTGTGAAGCAAATACAAAAAAGAAAAAAGAAAAAAAGAAAACAAAAATTAAAAACAGTTAAAGTACCAGAGGAAAACCTGACCAGAGTCAGTTCCCTACAGGATATAGGTATAGGTATGGTATTTCTGAATAAGACTTTATTTGCCCAGAAATTAAGGCTCACAGATGACAAGTAAGACTACTTACGACTGAAAAGCTTCTGTAGAGCAAAGAAAACAATCAGGTAAATTAAGAGTAAGCCCAGAGAAATGGAAGAAATCTTTGCCAGTTATATATCTGATAGAGGATAATATCTAGAATATATAAGGAACTCCAAAAAGTAAAACAAACAAAAAGCGAAAAATAAAATGAATGGTAAAAAAAAAAAAAAAAAAAACCCTAAAATACCCAGTTAAAAATGGACTACAGAACTGAACAGAGAACCTTCAAGAGAAATAAATATGACTAAGTAATATCTCAAACAGTGATTATCATTCTGACCAAATAGGGAAATGCAACTTAAAGCACTATGATAGTTCATCTTGCTCTAGTGAGGATGATAAAGATAAAGAACATAATTGAGAGCAAATGCTGGTGAAGGTTGATAATTACTAACTGTGTTCTAAAAACTTAGCCTCACAGCCACAAATAAGTGTAGCCCCATCCGTCATAGATGAAGCTTCCTTTTGTAATGATGAATACTACTAGAACATCTACAATTTGTCCAAATGGACAGAATAAGTTTTTGAGGGGTGCCCAACACCAGTGTTATATCTTCACTGCAACCCCCACACCTAAGGCTCAGGAAAAATGCTGAATCATGGAAGGTGGACAGCAAGAATATACGTGCCAGAGGTCCATGACATCTGCTGTTAGCTAATGTCCCCAGACATCATTTTAGATTGCCTGCCCAAGAACAAAATAATGACAAGACCAGTTGATATGCCAATGTAGAAAACAGAAATTCCACATGGGACCAACCATAGATGAAGAACTTTCAATAGCCAATGACCACTGATACAGAGATAGCCACTTTTGTCCCAATTTCTTTGTGTAATCCCAAGTAGCCATGCCTTACACATGTACATAGTACCAAAGCTAAATAGATTTAGTAAAGTATATATACATAAGTACATATATATATATACACACATGTATACACATGTAATAATAATTGAAAAAGAGATCAGGAACTTGAAAGAGGGGGTAAGGGAAGAATTGGGTGGGGGCAGGCCAGGAATAACTTAGGTGCAGTGCTCATATAAGTTCTCAAAACAAACAAACAAACAAAAAAAACCTATAATATGAAAGCCAAATAAATCATTTTTTAAAAAACTCAAATCACATGGGCAAACTTTCCTGACAATTATCACTTAACTCCCCTTTGAGAAATCTGTACAATAAGAAAATTTATGAACCAAAATATTAGGGTCATTTTACAGTAACTGCAAGTCATCAGATTAAGAAAAAGATAGAAAAATCAGAGGTTTAGGACCAACTACATAAGTCTCTAAATTCCACAAATACCTAAAGTAATTCAACAATTTAACATTTGCCACATAAGCACAGGACAGAGACAGTTCAAAACAAAACTTACAGGGTTCACTGTAACAAGCAATAATAATACTTGATATCCAACTTTCTAGGAAGTGAGCATGATAAAGCAAGAAAATGGGAAAATGTTGGAAGGGCCATCACATTAGTGAAGCCAGTTTCTGAACAGCACTAGGGAAGAAGTTTCATTCCCACAGCACCCAGGATTATGCACTGCTACCTCAGTGTTTTAAACCCACAAGTGTCAAAGGTGGTGGGGGTAATGTACTGTATGTCAGGCATTTGAATGGTGATGTACTATACCTCAGGTATTTGAATAATGTTTTAAGTCAAAAGGGGGTTTTCCAAGTTAGCCACAACTGACCACAATCGACTAATGAGCTCCCCCACTTCCTAGATACCTTGGTCTTGGCTTGGTTCTCACCAATGGAGATTTTTACTCTATTTTGGGCATCCTAGACTCTTTATTAGCCACATGTTCACTTAACACACTGACATTTGTCAGTGTTTCTGGTGCATAAGTCCTTCTGGTGTAAACGGTATAGCATGACTCTCCTCTTACTAACTACATGTAGGTACAAGTAGCTGAAATAGAGTGCCAGGATGTGCTGAATGAACATTATTCTGAAATATGAAGAAATGCTTTTAAAACAAATACAAGCATTACTCTTTTAATACTTGTCCTAGCTACTAAATGATGAGACTATTGCTTTTACAATTTTTGTTTACATTCAAGCAAATTGCAACATGGGTAATTCTTATTGTGTACTGAATGAAGATCATAAGGAGCCTTTATAAAAACATATAATATACTATGAACTTGTCTCCCTCATCCTCTCCTCCCCCTGCCCAGCCTCCTGCTAGTCACTGCCATTTCCCCAAACTTCTACTTCTACATTCTCTATGCTTCTACTTTTATAACATAGGTAATTTTGTGTTCTCTCTTCTATAATTTGAAACTCTGGGTACACTATCTTCCATTTGAAAAATTATACTTTATTACTTATTCCACAAGAGACAAATTTTCTTCTTTTTCTTGCCTCTGTGCCACTGTGCCATACTACTATTTAAGCCACAGGTGCACTTCCAAAAGCTTAGGGTTATTCTTTTGTCATATTTCTAAGCAACTAAAAATGTCCTTTTAGCCCAAGAAGCTTTTTCCTGTCATATTTTTCTTCTTTTCTCAAAAAAGGAGCAAAATGGATTGAGTAAACTCTGCTTCCTGCATTTCCAAGTATGTAATGTTAATGTTAGCTGTTTCCAAGAACATTAAAGATAATACTTAGATTGGAGGACCAACATTCATATATATAATCTAAGATGGGAAAGAAAAATTCAGCCCACACACATATACAGACATACGTATACACACACACACACACACAGAGAGAGAGAGAGAGAGAGAGAGAGAGAGAGAGAGAGAGAGAGACTTAACTTTTCTTTCTCAGTATATCAAAAGAAGCCAAAGCCAATATTTAAATTAGTAGATCTGAGTTTAGGCTGTGGAAACCACATATACCTGCAACTGAGTTACTTGATCAGCATAATAAGAGGAAATAGAAACAGGCTGTAATTATAAACCACAAAGATCTCCATGATGAGAATAAAGCTCTAAGAAAATCATCATAAGAGAAGACCTGCAGGGTCAAGAAATAATACAAAAAGGACAGTATCGATATCATGGATACAAATAAAAAAGGATCACATATCTACATGTTAAATTGGTCAATTCCTCTACATTCCTTTTACAGGGTTCCTAACCTAGACTTTCAGTATATCTCTCCACAATTACTTAAGTGTCCACTGAATGATCTTTCCTCTTTTAAGTTTCCAACCTTCTTTTTATTTTATTTTGTTTTTTATTGGATATTTCTTTATTTACATTTCAAATGTTATCCTCTTTTCCGGACCCACCCCAGAAACCTCCTATCCTGTCCCCCTTCCTCTTGCTTCTATGAGAGTGTTCCCCCACCCACCCATCCACCCACTCCTGTCTCCCCACCCTGGCATTCCCCTATACTGGGGCATCAAGCCTTCACAGGATCAAGAGCCTCTTCTCCCACTGATGCCCGAGAAGGCCATTTTCTGCTATATATGCAGCTAGAACCATGGGTCCCTCCACATGTACTCTTTGGTTGGTAGTTTATCATCCTGAATAAGGTAACCCAGTCATAAAAGAACACACATGGTATGCACTCACTGATAAATGTATATTAGCCCAAAAGTTCAGAATACCCAAAATACAATTCACAGACCACATGAAGCTCAAGAAGAAGGAAGACCAGAGTGTGGATGCTTTGGTCTTTCTTAGAAGGGAGAACAAAATACTCACAGTAGGCTCCAACCTTCTTAACTGCTGTGGTGACTTGAGACATCCTCCTGTTCAGAACCTTTAGTGGTTTCTCATTGTCTTCAAGATAAACTCAATCTGCTCATTGTCAAATCCAGGGCAATTCTTATTTTGCTCCCTACTGACTAGTGTTCATGGTATGCAATGGTCTTCTGCATTACCAGAAGGGAAAGGTAAATACCAACCAGCCACACACCTTTCAATCTATAATAATGACCTGTCTACAAGATATATTGGTGCAATAATACCACAAAAATTGTAAGAGTAACCAAGCACTATCTGATTAAAATTAAGGTTCACTCCATAGATGGAATCCATGCCTAGCACTGCCAAGATGGCCAGGAACCCAAAACTAGATAGGCTGTGGACCTAGGGGAAAACCATACTATTGTTCTACTAAAGGAACTCAGCAATAAAATAGCTCTGAAAGACATTCTGGTATACTCTTAGGTCAATCTTGCTCATCCATCACCATAGGTGCTTCTTTCTGCAGTAGATGGGAACAAATTGAGAATCTCCCAACTGGACAATGTTCAGAGAGCAAGAGACCTTGAAACCCTCATTCCTAAATGGGATGCATCTGTCAAATCCTTCCCCTTAGGGCTCAGGGAACTCTTCAGGAGATGAAGCAGAAAGACTTTAAGAGCTAGTGGAGATAAAAGACACCAAAGAACTAAGAACTTACAGATACAACAGGACTGACACACATATGTATTCATGGAGACTGTGGTAGCAACATGCACAGGGCCAACACATGTCTAAATCTTACAGGATCCCAGTGCAAAAAGGAAAATAGATACAAGCCCCCATCCCTAACCCAGAAACTATCTCCAGTTGATATCTACTGACATGAAAAATTAGTTTCACTGGGTATACACACCACACTAAATGGCACACTTCAACACAAAACTAATTCATTATTGTTGTTGTTGTTGTGTTGTTGTTTAGGAGAGTTTTCTCTAGGCATCTTCTTTTTACCTTACAGATCTTTTTGCCTATATATTGTGGTTTCTGATTTACAGATTTTCTGTGTGCTCAAATGTGTATATATCTATATCTCTATGTTTTTCTTGTGTTTACCTGACCAAAGTTCTTCGATTTAGGACAATGTCACCAGCACTGCCACTAAGGAAGTGGAGGTAGGGCATTTTGGACCTAACCCTCATGATCTAAGTTTTGAGGAGAATCCTTTCAAATAAAAACAGCATTGGGTCATAGGTATCCATCACTTTGCATCTGTAGGACCACTACAATGGAAACATGCAGGTGACCCGCTCTTCTGTATTAACATAAAATTAATTTAAAATGATCTGATGGTTTCTTTCCTTGCCAACATCCGATAGACATAAATCACACTAATGGAAAATAATAGTTTGTCAAGTTACATCACAATCAGCACCTTCAGTTGGTTTAGTGGAGAGTGGGGCCTCATATTTTCACTTTGTCTCTTTGTATATTTTTGGCCTGCCTTGGGATTTGTGTTCCTGTGGTGACTCTCTTCATGCTGTGATCATGTTTTTGAAGCTATCACTAATGAATATTGTCCTACTCAAGTTTATTGTCTTCTGTTTCTACTCACTTTTGTGACGTAGATGCCACCTTTCTTTTGTTTCTCCTCTGTCTCAGCTGCTCCCAGTATTACTGCAGCAGCCTAAGGTCAAAGAAGGACTCAGCTGACGGGGTTGAAATATAAAATCTAGTAAGAAAACAGGGCCTGGATAAACCAGACTGTCAAGCAGCTTGTTTACTTCTGAAAAATCAACTCCCAGTGTATAGCTAAAGAATCGGTTGCTCTATGAAAGTGGGATGGGGGCTTTGCAGAGGGAGACCAAGAAGGGGCATGGCATTTGAAATGTAAATAAATGAGAATTGATCCATTCCTATCTCCCTGTACAAAGCTCAAGTACAAGTGGATCAAGGACCTCCACATAAAACCAGATACACTGAATCTAATAGAAGAGAAAGTGGGGAAAAGTCTCAAACACATGGGTACAGGGGAAAA
>JAPYYD010006508.1:0-11093 GCA_028551405.1 Uromys caudimaculatus
TGTGGCCTGGTGAGCTGTGGGGCGTGTCTTTGGCCCTCTGCTGGGTCTTGCAATCTCCGGCGAGTGATCTTTGTCCCGGCGCTTATTAGCTGTGGGGCCCTGTGGCCCAAGCTGAGGTTTCCCGAAGTCATTGTTTTTAATAGCTGAGTAGTACTCCATTGTGTAAATGTACCACATTTTCTGTATCCATTCCTCTGATGAGGGACATCTGGGTTGTTTCCAGCTTCTGGCTATTATAAATATGGCTGCTATGAACATAGTGGAGCATGTGTCTTTATTACATGTTGGAACTTCTTCTGGGTATATGCCCAGGAGAGGTATAGCTGGGTCCTCAGGTAGTATTACGTCCATTTTTCTGAAGGTCCGCCAAACTGATTTCCAGAGTGGTTGTACCAGTTTGCAAGTCCACCAGCAATGGAAGAGAGTTCCTCTTTCTCCACATCCTCACCAGCATCTGTGGTCACCTGAGTTTTTGATCTTAGCCATTCTGACTGGTGTGAGGTGGAATCTCAGGGTTGTTTTGATTTACATTTCCCTGATGATGAAGGATGTTGAACCTCAAAGGATAAACAGGCTGGGAAAAAAATTAGGGAAATGACACCCTTTAGAATTTTCAGAAACAATATAAAGTATCTTGGTATGACTCTAACCAAACAAGTGAAAGATCTGTATGACAAGAACTTCAAGTCTCTGAAGAAAGAAATTGAAGAAGACCTCAGAAGGTGGAAAGGTCTCCCATGCTCATGAGTTGGCAGGATTAATATAGTAAAAATGGCCATCTTGCCAAAAACGATCTACACATTCAATGCAATCCCCATCAAAATTCCAACTCAATTCTTCATAGACTTAGAGCAATTCTCAAATCCATTTGGAATAACGAAAAACGCACAATAACAAAAACTATTCTCAACAATAAAAGAACTTCCGGGGGAATCACCATCCCTGACCTCAAGCTGTACTACAGAGCAATAGTGATAACAATTGAGTGGTATTGGTGCACTGACAGGCAGGTAGATCAATGGAATAGAATTGAAGACCCAGAAATGAACCCACACACCTATGGTCACTTGATCTTTGACAAAGGAGCTAAAACTGTCCATTGGAAAAAAGACAGCTTTTTCAACAAATGGTGCTAGTTCAACTGGCGGTCTACATGTAGAAGAATGCAAATTGATCCATTCCTATCTCCCTGTACAAAGCTCAAATCCAAGTGGATCAATGACCTCCACATAAAGCCAGATACACTGAATCTAAAGAAGAGAAAGTGGGGGAAAAGTCTCAAACACATGGGCCCAGGGCAAAAGTTCCTGAAAAGAACACCAGTGGCTTATGCTCTAAGATCAAGAATAGACAAATGGGACCTCATGAAACTGCAAAGCTTCTGTAGGGCAAAGGACACTGTCAATAGGACAACATGGCAACCAACAGATTGGGAAAAGATCTTTACCAGTCCTACATCTAATATAGGACTAATACCCAATATATACAAAGAACATAAGAAGCTAGACTCCAGAGACCAAAATTACCCTATTAAAAAATGGGGAACAGAGCTAAGCAGAGAATTCTCAACTGAGGAAACTTGAAGGGCTGAGAAGCACCTAAAGAAATGTTCAACATCCTTGTAGTGTTTAGATTGTTACAAGTAGTTAGGTATAGGTTAGTTCAGGAACAAACTACCAGTCTCTTAGTCAAATTTGTCTCATTTTGTCACACATGGGTGACAATTTTCTTATAATGTGTCATTTGGCATACCAGCTTTTGAAAGGTTCTAGGATAGGGTATGTACTTTTTACAGCCTGCCACACCCATTTCTAAGCAGGGTCAAACGGCTTATAACTGGGTGAGGAACTCTATTTATGGAAGTTAGAGAGTGGAAAACTCTGGAAATCATGTCTGGATATTGTGGATGACAGCTTGTGGAAACCAGCTATTCCCTTGCAGAAGGAAAGGCTTGTGGGTAATGTGGATACCTTCATATACAATAGTCTTTGTTATGCTTGAGGACAAGCCTATCCCTATTTACAGAAGTTCTTGGCAGATCCCTTTCTGCTTAGTACACACAAAAGCTTTTGATGATCAGACATTTATGATAAAAGTTAAACTGTGTAAACAGTTTTTTTTTAATCCTTCAGCAATGCTCAAATAACATCTGAGTAATAATTTTTAAGAGTGTGGATCAAGGCGTTGTGGAGCAGAGTCACCCAGAGTATTGCTCCAGATTCTGTGCTTTATAGGTTCGACAAGAAACTCTTGTGTCTGCAGCCTTGGAAAACTATCAAATGAAGCAAACTTAAGTGTTTTGAATTGTCTGTGTAAGTTTATAATAAAGTAAGTAACCTTTAATTTTTTAAGAAGTTCTAGGGAGCAAACTGTGTTCGATTAGGAGATTTGGGAAAAGTAGAAAAATTTTGGCTAAGCCTTGAGTATTGAGAGTCGATGTAAGAAAAAAAAAATGTCAGCATAGAAACCCTGGTGGCAAGAACCTGTCAGACAATTGAAAGATCAGTGAACCAGCATTCTAATAAAAAGCTGGAGGTTCAAGGTTGGATGCAAAGGAATGAATGCCAATGTAATAAGTGGTCTTACAAGTCACAGTGCAAATTTGAATTTATTTTATGTATTATAACATAATTAGGAAGCGATATGACTGTATTTTATAAAACTCAGTTCAGTCTCTGTGTGAAGAATGGAACATATTTAGTTACAAATAGAATGAAGAAGATTAGTTACAAAGTTGTTGTATCACCTCAGTTTAAGAAGTATCACTGCTTAATAGAGCAAAGCTTCAGACTGAAAGGAAGATAAAAATTGCATATACTCCCCTTTTAGTAGACTTTCTCATTATGTTTACACACAGTTACCTTTTCAGCATGATTCCCAAAGCAGTATTTTTCAGCCTGGGTGCCTGGATGTGGGTATGCCTGGAAGGGTCCCTATAGCCCTTTCTTACTGGACTCATTTCCTCTATTGGGATGGTTGGGTTAGGTTCTACCAAATGGCGTGTGAGTTAATTACAGTCCAGAGAGCACTCCTCAGTTATCTCTGTCATTCTATTCGTTCTTTTCATGGGTTTGACTTCCTTTTTGTAAATCCTTTTCTCTACCAAGAGAAACATGAGGTTCTGTGTTCCTCTTTTCTGAATCCTAAAAAATCACAGGTCTGAATTTTTGTACTGTTTTAGTAGCAGTTATTTTGTGTATAAAGTAATACAAAGATAAATATCAATAAAAATATAGAAAACACCTTAATTTATTTTTCCTAAGGAAAAAAAGAATATGAGAAGTTATTATTCTTTTTTCCTAAACCATAAGTATACCTGGGAGAGGTAGGGTACAAATTAAGTAGTTTTTAAACAGAACAGAATGGTTTGCACAATTATTGGTGAGAATGTAATAAAACCTATCATTCACTGAGCTGCTTCTATGTACTTACTGCTGCAGCCATTTTCTACATGACTTATTACATTACTGTTTGTCCTCCCACAGATGAGGAAATGGGTACATAATCAGGAAATAATTGGCTCAAGGTCCAGATCAAAGATTTAAAGCCAGGCTTTTCTCTTTGAGGTTACACTGCTATTCTAGATGGAAAGCCCTAATAGTCCCAAGGGTCATCCTTATGAGGTTGGGCCCAGGGACCCTCTCTTTATGTGGCTATGTACTCTGTTTTCTGACTCAGCCCCTCTCTGGCCTCTATTTCATCCATGTTTAGCCTGGTTTTGCTTTTGAATTTCTATTTGCCCCAATTTATACTTCAGTCAGGTCTTTATTAATAAGTATCTCTACCAATTTTGATTCAGCCTTACAATAAATCCTCTCTGATCCTTTCTTGCTTTCATGATCACATGTCATCTGCTGCAAGGGCTGTCCTGGCCTCCTCTGCTCATATTGTTTCTAAGGGACAGAAGATCAGAACTCCATAAGCAGCAGGGAAACAGAGCTCTTCCTGTGGTCACCCCCTTAAAAGATGAACACACACATTCACCAGAATGTCCTTATCACAGGTATGCTGCTGGTCTTAGCAGGCTTGAGGAGATTACTCCTCTAGCTACTGAATTTTCTTTATGGGTTTTTTTCTAAGTATGCATGAAATTATAGTCTTGAACTTTCTTTTTTCATATACAAACGATTCATTATAAAACCCAATAATGATCCCTGAGGGAAAAACCACACTGAGGGAAAAGACTCAGACGTGGAGTGAGGGTGTTGGACAAGAAGACATCATCCCAGGACCTGTGGAGACATTTATTTCCAAGGGTGAATCACATTTTTATGACCTGAAGCTGTTTTTCAGAATGCTATGCCACAGTTTACCTGAAGCCTTGTGTTCTGTCAAGCCTATTTTGCACATCCCACATAATTCCTGAGGCTAAAATTGTTAAGTCTTCAGCATAGAGTTTTATTGACTGATAACACAGAAGTTGTTGAGTGTTCTACCTCTAATGAAAACTAACCTTTTACTCTCATATGCTGTATTACTATAATGTGATTAGCATGTTTTCGCCTAAGCAAAAGTGGAGGGAGAGAGAGGGAGACAGATAGAACCTTTAAATTTAAAGATCAAGATATGTTTTTTTTTTTTCACTCATAATATTGAATATAGCTCTTCTTTTCTTCAGAAAGGATTGACTGTTTGTGTTTAAAGTTAAAGAACTCAATGCTTGGCTCCTGTGCTGTGGCAAGTATAAAGAAAAAAATCTGCAGTCTGGAGAAATGACTCAGGAGTTAACAGCACAGGCTATTCTTCCAGAGGACACAGGTTCGATCCCAAAGAACAAAATGGTGGCTCATAACCATCTCTAACTTTCATTCCAGAGAATCTAATACTCACTTTTGATCTTGACAGCTTCTGCAAGCATGAGTTGTACAGATGAACCAGGCAAAACACATAAAAATAAATAAATCTTAGGAAAACTTTTTAAAAAGAATAAATTTCATCACATTCTTTGATAAAAGAGTGGAATGCCTCACCTTTTCTTCTTCTGGCAAACTGGTAAGAAAGACTCATCTAATTACACTGAAGCAAATATAAGTGAACATATTTTCAAATAACAGTTTCTCCTCCAAATAAGTTGTAATATTAAGTGGATCAATGCTTCAGATGAAAGGAAACCTCTCATTAAAGATTATGTATATTTTGGTTTGTTTCTATTTAAAAATCTATATTGTACTTTATTTCAAAAATGAGACTTAAGGACTCACATGATATAATAATGAAATGAAAAACTAAGTCAAGCATGTATCTGTCATCCTAGCCGCTGGGGAACAGAGATATGTAAATAATGTGGGCTACAGAATGAGAGTATGTCTCAGAAAAACAAAACAAACAAAAAACAGTAAATGAAAACATCAGGATGCTTTAAAATATTTAGAATTTTGGCTTTTGGTGAAAAGAAATAGAACTGTTTCTTTGACAGTTATTTTTAGATAATGCCTATTTTAACCTTAACATCTTAGTGCAGCATGTGTAGAGTGGGGTCATCATCTCCATCTACAGTAGACTGAACTTTCAGCACAAGTTACATAATCTTACTGGGAAAATGTGAGTGCTATTATTTCTACCCTCGTTTGGGCATTCAGTGCAGTTTACTCTTCCTAGGCTTGGCTGTTTGGCAGACTTTTTCTTCCTTGTTCAATAACTTCTTTTTAAATGTAATAATCCCTTTGGAAAGAAGTTTACATTTTAATTAATGTTACTATTATTACTAATTATGATTACAAATGTAGCCACTGTAGACCTTGACATGTTTATGAAATACAAAGTTTATACATAAAACAATTGGCTTCATGGGCTGTAGCTGAGTGCCAGTGTGGTAGTCATGAGTACTGGCTGCTCTGAAATCATAGCACAAGGCTGCACACATTCATGCTCCTCCCACACCAGTGCTCGAAACGACAGCTTTTAGTCCTAACTGCCACCTCCTTTCCAGTTATTCTATTGGAAAGAATGTCAAGGGTGACAAATACCCCTCCAGAATAATTAAGAAAGAAGGCAGTTCCCCTCTCCACAGGAGAGCTTTTTCAAACTGACCATTGCTCAGGCTGTAGAATCAAAGTCAGCACATGGTGGAGTTCAGGTCATCACCATTTGAGTTAATGGAAAAGGAACCTGGGAGATTTGAACATATTGCTATGTGTGCTGTGCTTATCAACCAAAAAGCAACAGTTGGAAGCCTTATCTGCCCTCTCAGAGCGTAGATCAAGTAATCAGTAATATCTACAGGATGAATGCACAGAGAAGTATTCCTTCTCATACCTGGTCTCTGAGAACCATGCCATGGAAGCTGTAGGATACACAGGAAATCATTCAGCACCAACTCCATTGATTGCTAGAAGCTAAACAGGTACTTTCTTCTTATACCTCTTATAGTATGTGCCAAGACTGCTCTACTCTGACCTCAAAACCCACTTTCATGACTTATGAACACTGTAGATGTGGGAAACTGCTCAGCACGTCTGTGGCTCAATTTCCATGGCTCTTTAAAAGAGGTTGTTGGCATCCACAACATAGGAGTCCCAGTCTCAGGGAAGCCTCAAGTTCAACCTATTAAAGGAAAGCTTTTTTTTTTTTAGAATAAAAATACCACAAACTTCAAGAAGCTTGAGGCAGATCCACATCTACTTGTGGCTTTGTAAAGTCATGTAATAATTAAAAGAACATCGAAAGGCACAGCATTCCAGAGAGCAGCAGGCTGCTATCAAAGATATTTTGAGTCAAGAAAAAAAATAGTGGATTTCACTATTAAGACTTTTTTTATAATTATCTCTGGTAGAATAAAAGAGTTTATTGGTCTAAAGACTAAAAAATTTAAATATCTTAAAATATAGGCTTTTAGTTTTATTCTTTTTAAAAGATTCAATTTTAAAAGATTCAATGTCTTTAATTTTTTCTTTTCCTTTTGAGATTTTAACATAATTCTATCATTCCCCTTCCATTTCTCCTATATACCTTCTGTGACCTCTTTCAAATCCACAGCCTCTTTTTTCATTAATTGTTCTTACATGCATATATGTTGGTGCATATGTGTATTATATGAATATATATTTCTAAATACAATCTGCTCATTCTGTATAATGCTTGCTTGTATGCATGTTTTCAGGGATGGGCATTTGGTGTTGGACAACTAATTACTATGCTCTTTCCTGGGGAGGACTGTTTCTCCCACTCTTTGCATTCCTTAGTTGACTATAGCTCTTTGTGTAGGACTGAGGCCTCATGAACTTTCTCCCATCCACATTGACTTGTCTATGTTATTGTCCTTGTTCAGCTCATGTTTTGGCAGTCATGTTGGTCAGAGTTCGTGGGTGTAGCTTCTGAGATTTCTAGGAGACACAGTCAGCTCCAGTCTTCACTCAGGTCCCAGGCTCTTGCCTCTGTCTTTCCCTCCCCCACTGTAACGTCTCCGGAGTTTAGATGTCGAAGCTGTTTTGCAGGTACATCCCTTGCTCTGCAACTCTGTCTTTGGATTGCTTGTAATTTTCTGTAATGTCTCCATCTGTCTTTCAAAAAGTTTCTAAGCAACCATCATAGGTCAAATATTATATTTGATTCTAGGGTAAGAAAGTGGAGAAGGCATGGAACTGATTATATGAATTTGTGGAATAAGTAGATGAGAATTGTTCTTCAAAGTAGTCTACCTGGGATCCTATATTATAATTCTAATATGACAACTATTACCCTCAACATCTTCAAACAACTTTTGCATGAGCCATGGAGAGCCCCACAAAAGCAAAGGCTTCTGTGCTATTTAGAAGAGCTGATACTTAGCTTTTATTAAAACATACAAATTTTACTTCCTGCTTGATAAATGCTACATCTTACAAAGCCCAAGTGTTCTCTTTCTTATTGTGACAGTTTCTCTGGATACCTGGATACCTAATACCCAACAATAAAGCCTGGATCTTGGTCAAAGTCCTTAGCTGCCACCTGTTCTGACTGCCTGGGTCCTACCATAGCTATTGTTGAATATTTTCAACATCACTTCTATTAGAGGGTCACACTATACCCACTAATTCATCTGTCCCACCTACATCTTTCTCTCTGGTTCAACCAAGGCCCTACCCCCACTTTGGATTATTTTTAGCTATTGATGTCAATCAAATCTAATTTTAAAGAACAACCATATCTACTTTTCAGAAGTTGTTGAGAATAAAATGGGATACTCTAAATTTTCAGAGAAGTCCTAAAATTGTTCTCAGAAAAGGCATATGCTGTCGAATCTATTCTTGGATCTCCTAAGGACACTAATCAAAAGGGATGCTGTTCATTTCTTATGTAAATGCTGGTGGGACTTTCATGATCACAGTGAGAATATTAGGGCAATTACTTTATAGGAACATCTTGCATGTTAAGTGAATATCTAATTTTAGAAGTTATATTTTAAAGTCACAAAATGATCATTTAAAATTCTTACATTCTAGCATGTTTCTCCAGCACTGGGATGTTTTTAGCATATATCAGGCATGGTGAGTCAGTGGCATTTGTGATTTTCTAATAAATGTGAAAGGGAAATGATAGCAAACATTTTCTCTGCTGATGATATGATTCAAATTTATTCTAGTTCTAAAATATGACTCAATTATAGAATTTTTTGGTTATTATAATATAAAATCAGAAAATTAGCTTTGAAACTTCATTTTTAAAAGATGAAAGGGATCAAAATCTATTTTCCTTTGTCATAAAACACTAAGAAAACAACAAATCAGCAGAACAAACCCAAAAGGTCTGTCTGAGGATAAAATTATTATTGATTAGTGGAAAATAATTTTGAAAGGAGTAAATATCTATACTAATGCTAACTACAAAAATTACTTAGAGTATCATAGCCTAGAAATTTGAAAATTGGTGCTTAATCAAAATTTTTTTTTACTGTACTGGGCATGGTAGTCTTTACTCCCAGCACTCAGGAGGCAGATCTCTGTGAGTTCAAGCCCAGTCTGGTCTACAAAGCTGACTTCCAAGGCAGCATGGATACACAGAGAAACCCTGTCTCAAAAAAACAAAAAAACATTTTTTTTTTTAATGGCTAAGTTGCTAAGTAACTGCTATGAAAATCAGTAGATTTTATTTCATCCTGATACTATTCTATAGATATTAATAATTCAGCCTGCAATAAGGCCATTGAACTGATATACATTTTACTTATAAGTGAGCATATAGATGATAAGCTAGGTAGTATGGATTCCTTTGGACTTCATCCTTTAAAAATAGCAATACCTTTGCTTTATTGTTTTTGTAAACTTTTATAAATGGAGTAAACAGATTACTCATAGTCTACAACATCTGCAAATAAACACCATTAGCATTTTGTATATATATTAAAATTTATTTCTATGTTTTATATTGCAAATATTTGTGTTTATTTGGTTTCCAAATACAGTATGCACTACACTTTCTTTTATGAAATTCATGATGAATATCTTTTCATAGATTTTATTAGGATATTCTATAGCATTACAGTATCTGCATACTATTCTACAATAAAGATATACAATTCCCTCACTAATATTCCTTTTTTAGACATTTAAATTGCTTTAAATATTTTTATTATGTGGTACAGAGACTTTCTCTGTTCCAATAATTTTAGTTTCTTTTGTGCTATTTTTCCTTAAACAGTTTAATTAAGCCAATTGATTGTTGCTCATAGTATCCTTTTAAGTAAAAACACAAGGTTACAAAGAAAACAAATTACCCTTAATGTGTTGCTAAAATGCTTTTAGTATTTGTGATATATTTGCTTATTTATAAATATTTGATAGAGTATCACATCTAATAACTTTCATTATTTTAATCAGCAATGGTCATCAAATTTTGAGATATCCAAAGAAACAAGAGGCCAATATATACAGTACTGTCTGCTTATGTCACTGTGATCTGCTGTTTGCAGTAATATAAGGAAATGCTAAATGCCAGTTAGAGATTAGTCCAAATGAAGATACTAATATTTCCCCTATGGATCAATGGATCAAACCAATGGTTCAATTTTAATTCAGTAGTATTCGCTAATTTTATATGAATGTAGATATATAAACCTACATGACTGAGAACTTCTGTAACAGGTTAATTTGGAAATACTTGAAAATATTAAGGAGAATTTATGTTTGCCAATGATTAGCAATATGGACTCAAAATACCCAAGTGGCACTAAGCCTGGTGAAACCAGTAGATGTTGGAAAGGCACCACATTTAGCACAAATAGACCAGCCCAGTGAGCCATGGTGGAAAGAGGGGCTGTGGTAAGCTAACTATGAGTAGCACTTGAAAGAAGTAGAAGAACAGAGAAGAACTCTATTTCAGGCTTCTAATAAAAAACATTCTGTGTTATTGAAAAGAAGAAAATGATCTTTCTCTTAACTTAGTTAAACCCAAATGTTCCAACCTCAACAATCAATGACTAAAAAACATCCAAACACTGTGAGCTACAGGCTCACAAGAGTAGCTTGACCCCACAAAATCATTCTTCTCCTCTCTGACTTTCCTGTGTCCTTATGGGTGCTGTCCCCAGGCTGTCCTGGATAGAGCAGGTCTTGCACATTCTTCCATCTGGACGTTTTAGAAAGCTACAGTGACATAGCTGTCTGTTTGTCAATAACCCCTATGAGGTTTCTGCATTGATGCATAAAGATAGATCTATGATCTCTGTGCCTCAGTATTACACAAGGATGGAGAGCTTCAGAGTGTGAAAGTGTACTCTCCATCCTTAGGTACACTTCATTCCATCCAGGAGGACCTAGGCTACAAACTTTAAAACCAGTTTGATTAAGTATATGCTCTGGGAGGGAATTGGCAGCCCCATGGAGGGAGCAAGAGTGTCAATGGGCCTGACCCTCCCCCTGGTCGTCCTCTAGTTCAGACCACTAACCAAAGAATACACATCTATTGACCCATGATTTGTACTACATATGAGGCAGAAGAATCACCTCGATGGCCACCAGGGAGAAAGGAGAGGACTCTGGGCCTGAGGGTGCTAGTGGCCCCAGTAAAAGGGAATGTCAAGGTGGGAATATGGGAATGGGTGGGCGGGTGGGTGGGAGGAGGAATTCCCTCACAGAGGCGGGGAGGGGGAGGGGACACGGGGTTTCCAAAGAAAAGGG
>JAPYYD010006509.1:0-11092 GCA_028551405.1 Uromys caudimaculatus
TGTACCCAGGTGTTCGAGACTTTTCCCCACTTTCTCTTCTATTAGATTCAGTGTATCTGGTTTTGTGTGGAGGTCCTTGATCCACTTGGACTTGAGCTTTGTACAGGGAGATAGGAATGGATCAATTCTCATTCTTCTACATGTTTCTCTTTTTTCATTTGCTTAAAATTGTAAGAATGGAGTGGTAAATGAATACCTAGTCCTCTTTCGGTGTGAGCAGTGATTCCCCTTCCCTCTGGCCACTAAAGTGTAATAATTCTGTACTATTTGTGTTTGTGTGTGTAAGTGTTCACATGCATAGAAAGCAAATGCCTTTCAGGTTAGGCCAGAGACAGTGTCTGATTTTTCAACATGATAAGACCTAAGAAATGTGAGAAGGGGCGATAGTTTTAGATGCTGGGATGCTAATACCTTTGTTCTACAATGACCTTATGTTCTGAAAGAGCAAACTGGACTTATCAGGTTTCCTCATACTTTTCAGCTTGGTGTTTGAGCTGATGGTGTGTTGACAATGTCTTACCAGTAACGGCAACATTCTCTGGCTGTGTTTCTTTCTACCCCTCTACACGGATGGATTGTTGCTTTCCCACAAGCTGCTGGAAATGCTTTCATTCATTTTCAGCACAATGAAGATAGGAGCCTTGTCTGGATGCACGTTTATACTTTTACATTCAATGAACCGTATAGCGTATTCCTCTAATGTGTGTGCAGGTAGGTGGCTAGGGTTCGGTCCATTGCTTTAAGAATCCAGGCCAAATTCTCTTAATTCTGTTTTCAAGGTCTTCCATCATCTAGAATCCTCTTCCTTGAAGGTTATTCTTCCTCTGCCTGTTCAGAGTTCTTACTTGCCAGTAAGCCTGCCTCCTCACTCACTTCTTATGTGGATAAATTTTAGAAGCCCTAGAGCTCAGTGCTGAAGCACATGAAGGGCTCAGATCATCCTAATTACCTTTGAGAACCAAGTGTGTTGAAAAGAACCCTCAACTACATTAGAGAACCAATTCTCCGATTTATTGGCTCAGGCTGCTAAGCAGGCCTTTGGACTAACTTTGTCTTTTACTCTCTGACATGGGAAAATGGCACATAGGATCAGATTTTCTGTGAAAGTGCTTTGTGCTTGATAAAGCAGCAGGCTTTTGTAGTTGTTATGGCTTATATTCTTTCCCCACATCTCAGAAAATCTGTAGGTCTCCTCTCTCCTGAGCCTAACAAACCCCTTTCCATTGTCAGAGTCTCTTTCGGCTGTGTTACCCTGGGGCTTTCACCACACCAGGCTCTTACATTTCAGATCACTTATAACCTTTGCTGACAGGATATATCTTATCACTTTGACAAATTAGTACTGCTCTGAGCTTTGAGTTAACTCTTTTGATTATAACTCACAATAAATTATTTCTTGTTCTGGCCAGTTTCTGTTGTGACATATAAGAAAATATTTTCATTCAACTCGACAGTTAATGGGACATCCATTGTATCTTTGTTATAGTCGTTGTCTAGATACCAAGTGGGTGATATCACCTGATAGACCAGGCGAGCTTCCTCCTCCCTGTGGGAACCCTGCACCCTGCTTTGTACCCCTCCATAGACACAATGGCTGAGAACACAGCCAACGGCCTCAGTTCTTACATTCTTTTCTTCTTCCTCCTGGGTCTACCTTTTTATCTCTTTAAGTAGATTTAAGATAGGAATCCTTCCTAACATAGGTGAAGTTAGTTTTTCTGAGTTGGGAGAAGGGGATAATTTTGGGGAAATTCTCTCCTAATGTGAATCTATACTAGACATGGGAAGGCACTCAGCCGTACTGAATTCATCCAAGATTAACTATGCAGGTGAAGTACTGCATCAAAGAAGAAGAGAGTGGTACTCAATTTTTAGGTCTTAAAATGTCTACAGTAACTGTGCTGTAGAAAGGTGGACAAACATAGGAAATATTTATTCCATGATTCATAGTTTTGCTTTCAATCTGGGGCCAATGGAAGGGGGGAGTGCAGTCATGTAGCCCAGCTTCTCTCTCTTCCTTGGCCAGGCCCTGGTGTATGGTGCGTTCCAATTGGCTGAGTGTTCCGGACACTCCCTGTGAGGACATCCACCCCAATCTTACTTTCACCAAACAGACCATTGGTATCCCTTCCATTGTATTAAAGTCAGAAAATATTAAGCTACTTTTACATACTTTACTATAATAGGATACTCACCCTTGGGGAACCGATAGTCTGGAACACAGAATGGAATATTGTTCCTTGTTCACAACCTGAGAAAGGAGAATAGAAACATGAGCTGTTTCTACCCCTTGCAGTCATAAGATGTATTTCTGCAGCCTTCTCTAGTATATAATAATTGTGACCCCTTAAATTGTTTTTATTTTTTCATCTGCATGCTATTTCATTTTTTAATTTCTTAATTGACAAAAGACAACCTATAGGGTGGGAGAAAAACCTTTGCCAACAATACCTTCTATGGGGGTTGATTTTATCTAGCATTTTCATTTTGCTTATTATTTAATTGATGCCATCTCTGTTTTTCCTCAGCCCTTTGTATTTATTGGCTCCGGTTTCTCTCAACTATGCACCCCCTAGAGAACAAAACCCCAATCAATCTAAATCTTATGGAAAAGGAATCAGCAGAATACTAGGCATTTATTATGGGAATGCTTCTGTCTTGCTGGTGTTGACAACTGCATGTCTGCGCGATGCAGGGTTTGGGGCCCAGATGGCGAGCAAAGGGAAGAGGCTTGCTGGGAGGAGCCTCTGTGACATGCAGCAGAGTCAAAGGCACACCTGGACTTTTATGGGGAGGAAATGAAAAGGAAATGATTTCCAGGAAAGATGGGTCTTTAAGTAGCTCCACCCACTCCATCTGTGGGAACTCTTAAATGCAAGCTTGAGCCATTTATCCATAGTTTTATGGACATTACTTGGTTGAGATAACAGGCCCGCACTTTAATATGGTACCCAAATTGTCACCATTGGGGTTCTAGCTGTACTTTCACAGTCTTTACTCTTAAGATCAACGTTTTTCAGATTTGAACTATGGTTACTTTGTATTGTGAGTTGTAACCTAGCAGTTTTTGGCCTTTATTTGATCCATTTTTAGATTTCTGGCTAACTTCACCAGAATTAAAGCAAAAACAAAGGTTAAAAAAAATAGGACTTTGTCTACAAGCTTTACAAATTGTGATGTTTCAAGTATAATCTATTTTTGACACCTTTAGAAAAATTAACCACATAGGTCATTAGAATTGAATAACTATAGCCATGCTAAGTCAGGACTAAGCACTGACCAGTGGACAGGCTCACCTCATCCCTGTGTGTGGCTGTCTCCTTCCTGTGTGTTGCTTCTTCACGCTGAGGTGTTGGGAGTTTTCTGTCATGTTTTATCTGTCACCCCACCCGACCTCCATCCAAACCCTCTTCTTTGAGCCTGGCCTTGGGCAGCATGGAGGTAGGCTTTGAAGCTGGGGCTCTGAGATGAAGGGGGAGGGAAGATTGCGGGACATTTCCTTTTCCAGTTTTATTGAAGTTTATCCTAAAGCTCCTCTCTTACAGGGTGCTCCATTCATATTAGAGTATTAAAGGGAGAGATAGGAGGCTTGCCAGGCCTGTCCCATCAACTATAGATTATATACTGGCTCTTGATCGTGGTGCATGCTCAATCATACAGTCACTGAATGCATCCAATGCAGTGTTCCATCTGGACCATAGAGATCCATTTCTTATGGTGGCATCGGTAGTTGCTGAGCCCTCCTAAAATGGTCCTATAGTGGATCCAGGTTGAATATTATGGGGTAGGATTTTCAGATTTATGGAGGGTTTATTGGGTCTTTGAACTTGAGAGTGTTTTTGTTATCTTACAGATTGATGCAGAAATGTGCTTGAGATGTAGCTTGCTAGGATTAGCTGGGAAATTTTGAGGGCAGGTACTTTGTAATCAGGATAAGGGGTTTATAACTTCCAGCACATAACTTCACACCATAGTACGATGGTGCATATGGCTACAAAAATCTTCTGAAAAACGCTGCTCATATATGAAACTTTTTCAAAGCACCAATGTTTCTTTGAGTAACATACTTAATTCCCCTATTACAGCAAGCATATGCTATCTTTTTCCAGCATTCTTAAAATAAAATGTTAGAAAACATTGAAAAAAGTCTTTTTGATCCAAGCCTAGCAACATGAGCTGGGTCATTTCACAGCTATATGTAAGAAATAGGATGAGCAGACAGAGCTTGTCTCCCCAGGGAAGAGCTGGTTTTCAAATGCTACTTTCTTGTACACAGGTCAGGATCACATGTGTAAGTAATTCTCAGTAAGATGAATAACTGATATGTAGCTAATGGGTACCTTCTGCCATGGAGTATGGTTTACCACCAGAGCTCTTAATTCTGATTGATTATTCTAGTCCCCTTGGGTTTGTATGAAAAATACACATTGCTTGGGTACTACCTTAGATGTACTGCATCAGAATTTCAAAGGGCACGGGGCTTGGGCATCTGTACCAACCAAAGTCACCCTACCTTTCCTCAATAGGCCTTTTCAAATATTCCTGGTTGTGCCATATGTTAGCAACAATGTTTTAGAAGGCAATTTGGCAGTATGTACCAAAATGTTGACCATATTTTTATTTTTTATTTATTAAACTAATAACATTTATTTTAAAATATACAACTCAGTATTGACATTTTTAAGTCATCAAAATAATTTATAATAGTTACAAAAGCCTCTTAAATATACATAATATCTTCTAAAGCTAAAAGTAATATGCACTCAACCAGTTTTTAAAATCTATTTGGAACATTGAACATGATAGAAGTAGAAAAAAATCTCTTATGAAGTCCTCTATGAAAGGAAATTGTGACAAGTTCCTGATTAGATAGAAATGGTTCCATCTGCAAGGGAGAATATGCAGCATTACTGTGGCTTTTTAGAATGAACTGGGTAGTGTTCTTTCTGTTTCTATTTTGTAGAATAGTTTGAAGAGTATTGGTATTAGATCTTCTCTGAAGGTCTGATAGGATTCTATACTAAACCCATCTGGTCATGGGCTTTTTTTGGTTGGTAGACTTTTAATGACTGCTTCTATTTCTTTAGGGGTTATGGGCAGTTTAGATGACTTATCTGATCCTGATTTAACTTTGGTATTTGGTATTTGTCTATAAAATTTTCCATTTCATCCAGATTTTCCAGTTTTGTTGAATATAGGCTTTTGTAGTAGATGATTTTTGAATTTCCTCAGTTTCTGTTGTTATAGCTCCCTTTTCATTTCAGATTTTGTTAATTTGGATACTGTCTCTGTGCCCTCTGGTTAGTCTGACTAAGGATTTATCTATCTTGTTGATTTTCTCAAAGAACCAACTCTTGGTTTTGTTGATTCTTTGTATAGTTCTTTTTGTTTCTACTTGGTTGATATCAGTCCTGAGTTTGATTGCTTCCTATCATCTACTCCTCTTTGGTGTATTTGCTTCTTTTTGTTCTCGGGCTTTCAGGTGTGCTGTTAAGCTGCTAATATATGCTCTCTCCAGTTTCTTTCTGGAGGCACTCAGAGCTATGAGTTTTCCTCTTAGCACTGCTTTTATTGTGTCCCATAAGTTTGGGTGTGTTGTGCCTTTGTGTCTGTTTAGTTTGTGTTTCCATGATCTGTCCATTGATGAAAGTAGGGTGTTGAAGTCTCCCACTATTATTGTGTGAGGTGCAATGTGTGCTTTGAGCTTTAGTAAAGTTTCTTTTATAAATGTGGGTGCTCTTGCATTTGGAGCATAGATAATCAGAATTGAGAGTTCTTCTATTTTTTATTTTTCTATTGATGTGTATAAAGTGTCTTTCTTTATCCTTTTTGATAACTTTTGATTGAAGGTTGATTTTATTTGTTATTAGAATGGCTATTCCAGCTTGTTTCTTGGGACCATTTGCTTGGAAAATTGTTTTTCCAGTCCTTTACTCTGAGGTAGTGTCTGTCTTTGACACTGAGGTGCGTTTCCTGTATGCAGCAAAATGCTGGGTCCTGTGTATGTATCCAGACTGTTAGACTATGTCTTTTTATTGGGGAATTGAGTCCATTTATGTTAAGAGATATTTAGGAATAGTGATTGTTACTTCCTGTTATTTTTATGTTTGTGTGGCTAACTTCTTTTGGGTTTGTTGAAAGATTACTTTCTTGTTTTTTTCTAGGGTGTAGTTTCCCTCCTTGTGTTGGTGTTTTCCATCTACTATCCTTTGTAGGGCTGGATTTGTGGAAAAATATTGTGTAAATTTGGTTTTGTCATGGAATATCTTGGTTTCACCATCTATGGTAATTGAGAGTTTAGCTGGATATAGTATACTGGGCTGGCATTTGAGTTCTCTTAGAGTTTGTATTGCCCAGGATCTTCTAGGTTTCATAGTCTCTGGTGAGAAGTCTGGTGTAATTCTGATAGGTCTGCCTTTATATGTTACTTGACCTTTTTCCCTTACTGCTTTTAATATTCTTTCTTTGTTTTGAGCATTTGGTGTTTTGACTATTATGTGACGGGAGAAATTTCTTTTCTGGTCCAATCTAGTTGGAGTTCTGTAGGCTTCTTGTATGTTTATGGACATCTCTTTCTTTAGGTTAGGGAAGGTTTCTTCTATAGTTTTGTTGAAGATATTTACTGGCCCTTTAAATTGGGAATCTTCACTCTCTTCTCTACCTATTATCCTTAGGTTTGGTCTTCTCATTGTGTCCTGGATTTCCTGGATATTTTGGGTTAGGACCTTTTTGCTTTTTGCATTTTCTTTGACTGTTGTGTCAATGCTTTCTATGGAATCTTCTGCACCTGAGAGTCTCTCTTTTATCTCTTGTATTCTATTGGTGATGCTTACATCTATGACTCCTGATCTCTTTCCTAGGTTTTCTATCTCCAGGGTTGTCTCCCTTTGTGATTTCTTTATTGTTTCTATTTCCAATTTTAGATCCTAGATGGTTTTGTTCAATTTCTTCACCTGTTTGGTTGTGTTTTCCTGCAATTCTTTAAGGGATTTTTGTGTTTCATCTTTAAGGACTTCTACTGTGTGTCAGTACTCCTGGAAGACCAGTTCTCTCTGGGAGGAATTTGGGTATGGAGAGCTGTGGCACAGGGTCAGCTCCCAGTGCAGATAGAAACCAGAAGGATCTCCCCAGGCTGCTCCTCAGTTCCTGTGTCCTGAGTGCTCCAGTGTAGGTCCCTCTGAGCAGAAGTGGTGGTCTTATCTGTGCTCATAGGAGTGTTGGTACTCCTAGGAGACCAGTTCTCTCCTGGTGGTTTTTGGGTAGGGAGCACTGTGGCACAGGATCAGCTGACCATATTTTTCTTTAAGATTAGCATTTCTGCTACAATCATTGGAAGCATTTGCATAAGTATCAAACATGTAGGCGATTTCATAAGAGCAAGGTACTAGAAACAACCTAAGCATTTACTAAAATGGAATTGGGTAAGGGCTAGAAAGATGGCTCAATGGGTAAAGGCACTTAACACCAAGCATGCCAAGGTGAATTTGATCCTTAGACATGGTAGAGGGAGAGAACAGATTCTCTCAAGTTGTTCTCTGATCTCTATATGTGTGCCATGGCACACATGCAAACCCTCCCTACCACAAAAAAATACGTAAAATAAAACAAACAAGATAGAGTTAGTCAAATAATTGAGAGTACATCTGCACAATAGAATATTAAACAGTTAAAAATACAGCGAGGTCACTTAAGAATGATCACTGTATGCTAGTATCTAAATAAATGTTCATGAATGCCTCAAGAAAGAAAGTTGCTTGATTACTCTGATCCTGAGTGTGAGAGTATATTCATGTATATATACACAGATATAGAGATGGTCATGTAAAGGTATAGATGCAGCTACATTTGATGCAGAAATGTGTCTGAGATGTACCTTGCTAGGATTAGCTGAGAAATTTTGAGGACAGGTATTTTCATCATCAAGATATGCACAGACACACACAGACACACACAGACACACAGACACACACACATATGCAATGTTTTGCCTGTTGAAGTTAATCATTAAGTCAAACCTGTGATTCTAGGCACCACCCAGGAGATACTCTGTGAGTTGAGTTATTAGCAGAAGGGAGAAGCTTTGAATTGGCCAAGGTGAGGGGCAGCAGAACTGACTTGTAGCAACTAACTTGAATACCAAAGACCCCTTACTATAGTTTTTGTAAAAAAAAAATCTTGTTTGTTTTTTGACTTTTCCTCCCTAGTTGCTTTCTTGGGTAAAGGACATTAAGAAATACATGTTTACAATAAATGACTATTTTGTTTGATTGGGAATGGTATTTAAATAGTATTGACCATATAAATTTTATTTCCTAGTCTATACTAAATAGCCAAGTGTTCTCCACTTGGCACATATTGATTCCTAATTTGAACCAGTCACTTATATTTTTCAACAAATCAGAATTTCAGACTTCTTTTGTTTCAGTAGATGGTTCTTTAGATGCAAGAAGATGGGCACATCAGAGCTCCTTAACTCTGTTTGGGAAGTAGAGGAAACCCTTTCTGTTGTGTGTTTTGTGTTTTCATTCACCGTCTGCTGCCAAGTCCTTGAGGCTGTGCAAGCATGTGGCAATTCTGTCTTCTACTTCCATCTTTCTTCCTTCATTGTTGTCCCGCCCACACTCATGCTTCTTGGAATCACCCTTACTCTATGCTTCTTATACCCACGTCTTTGCCTCAGGCTTTGTGCAGGAAAACCTAAATCAGAGGTTCTCAACCTGTGGGTTGTGAGCCCTTTGGGGGTGGAACAACCCTTTCACAAGGCCACATCTCAGATATTCTGCATAACAGATATTTATGTCATAATTCACAACCACATCAAAATTAAAGTTATGAAGTATCAATAAAAATAATTTTATGGTTGGCAGGGTTCACTACAACATGAGGAAGTGTATGACAGGGTCGCAGCATTAGGAGGGTTGAGAACCCTCACCTAAACCAAAACAGTAAAACTGAAATGGAGTCAGATGTAGGAGTCTCAGCACTTAAAGGTCTCTTTCCGGGACTGTGGCTTCATCCAAGTCCTCCAAGAACTGGTTTCAGAAGATGGTTTGGAGATCTTCTCTGTGCCAGGCTAAGTGTTGAGAACAGAACAGAGAGGATGACATGACCTGTGATCCCAGGAAGTTAAAAATCCTCTGGAAAGGATTTGTGGAATAAAATGCTCTGGAATAATCACTAACTTGCTGAAACACCAAGATCCGTCTTTCCTTGGTATTTTTGATCCACAGGCCCCAGTAATTGTCCCAAATAACCCACCTCTTCTCCCCATTCACTTTATGACCCAGGTTCCCATGGCTCCAATTTACATGTGATTCACAAAACATCTGTTTAATTTTAAAGTTTATATGGCAGTTCTTCAGAATTCCAGTCTTTTTCAACCTTCTCTTTCTCCCTACAACACCAAGAAGATGGAAGAAATTAATTTTCTGTGTAAAATGCAAGCTGACAGAAAGTCCAAGTTTAAACCTATTTATTAAATAATAATAATAATAATAATAATAATAATAATAATAATAAATATATTGACAATGTTTAGAAAAGGCTGTTTTCTCTGAAAGTCTAGTTATCTACCTGGATTTGAGTGTCTCATGGTACTTTATGAGGGGTTTTGACTTAACGGCAACAATGGGGAAGAAAATGATTCTCTTAATTTTTCCCCAATGTGAATGGTTGCCTAATGGAATGATCCATTTGTTTTGTTTAATGACACCTGGGGAAATGTCTTCCTCCCTGCTCCTGTGTTCTCTGAGAATTCCATACCATATCCTAGGGCAGTGGTTTTCAACTGGTGGGTAGTGACCACCTTTGGAGGGTTAAATAACCTTTTCACAGGGGTCACCTAAGACCATCAGAGAACACAGCTATCTACATTACAATTCATAACAGTAGCAAAATGACAGTTATGAAGTAGCAACAAAAATAACTTTGTGACTGGGGGTCACCATGATTGAGGAACTATATTAAAGGGTCAAAGCAAGGAAGGTTGAGAACCACTGCTCTAGGGCCTCCATTTCCCTGCTTTTCTGTTTTAATATTGACAGCTTGAGCAGGTCTTGGAAGGTCTTTGTCAGGGAAGCTGAACTTGGCTTCCCAACATGTCTGTGCAAACACACAATTCTGTGGAGGGAGCACAGAACCAGGAGTTGCTAAAATAATTTCCCCGGGGAGAGATGTTAACAGTGTCTGCCCTCTCTTTCTAAGGTCCCAACAATAACCCACCACAGTTCACCCTCAGAAGCCAAAGAGTTCATTAGGCTTACTTATAGACCAATGGGAGAGAAGGCACACAGGCAGGAGTTTGGGTGCTTCAAAGCAGCCACAGTAGAAAGACTGCACCCATCAGAGATGATGACAACTCCCTCAAAAGCCACATAAGTCTGTCCCCCTCCCTAATATCCTATATATGATGCACCCTATGTATTTATAGTCCCCCTCCCCCGAGACTATGTCCAATTAAGGCAGAATTGCAAACCACTGTTTGTAGAGAGTGGCTGAGTCTCAAGTGAGGGTGACTTGTCCCTCCTTCTATTGAGGAAGGACAATAGTCAACAAGACCAGCTGTGGTGAACATTTATAGGTTGTCATAGGTGGTATCATGGAAATGGTGGGTGTTTGACGTAAAGGCTTAAGTTTGGCTTAGTCCTTACAACAGCACACACCTTCGCTCTGGCTCTTGTGTTCTTTCTGTTCCTCCCCACTTCTACAAAGGTCCTTTAGATTTAGGAGGGATAACATAGATGTCTGACTATTCTTCAACTCCAGGCATGAAACCCAATCCTGGAGCTCTATCATTAATCCCTCTGTCTCTGCAACATGGATGCTGGCAACTGTCAGGGGTATTCCTTCTATTAAAAGCCATAAGAGCATATGGGTGGAAAATGGGAAACAGAAAGCTACCTGAAAGGATACTGACTGCAATAATAGCCTTCAATTAAAAACACAAAAGTGTCCTTTGCCTTACAGAAGCTTTGCAGTTTCATGAGGTCCCATTTGTCTATTCTTGATCTTAGAGCATAAGCCCCTGGTGTTCTGTTCAGGAACTTGTCCCCCGTACCCAGGTGATTGAGAGTTTTCCCCACTTTCTCTTCTA
>JAPYYD010006511.1:0-11091 GCA_028551405.1 Uromys caudimaculatus
AGGTATAGCTGGATCCTCAGGTAGTATTATGTCCATTTTTCTGAGGGTCCGCCAAACTGATTTCCAGAGTGGTTGTACCAGCTTGCAATCCCACCAACAGTGGAGGAGTGTTCCTCTTTCTCCACATCCTCGCCAGCATCCTCTGTCAACTGGGCTCATAGGGGCTAAACCACCAATCAAAGAGCAGGCATGGGTTAGACTAGGCTCCCTAGACATTTGTAGCAGATATATAGCTTAGTCTTCATGTAGGTTCCCTAACAATGGGAGTGTGGACTGTCTCTGACTCTGCTCCCTGCCTTTGTATCTTTTCCACCTAGCTGGAATGCCTTGTCAGGCCTCAGTGGGAAAGGATGCACTTAGTACTCCATAGAATTGATGTGCCAGGACGGGTTGGTACCCATGCAGGGCTTCCCATTCTCTGAGGAGAAATGAAATGGAGAGATGGAGGGAAAGGGTGTGAAGGTAGGACTGGGGTGGGGGAGAAAGGAGAGGGGACTGCAATCAGGTTATTAAGTGAAATAATAATAATAATAATAATAATAATAATAATAATAATAATAAAGAAGCCACATATGGCATACATATGTAATCCAAATCCAGGAAGATGAATATAGGAGATCCCTGGAGCTCATTGCTTAGTTAGCCTACCTATCATGACATCTAGGTTCAGTGAGAAACCTATCACAAATGATATTTTTTAAATTTAAAGATGAAGAGAGTAACTGAAAAAGATACCCAATACTGACCTCTGACTTCTGCACAAGTAAATGCACATAGATACATGCATGTGCATACCTCTATTCTCTATCACTACATATGCTCAAAGAAACAGCAATATGTGATCTTTGCTCAGCACTGCAAAGACACATGCATGTTCACACATGCACACACGTGTATATTGCATATGTGCACACATACGAATACATCCATCCACAGATATACATGTACATACAGAATCAGCAATGTGTTAACCCACTTAGCACTACAGAGGCATGCATTAGAATAACGACTGAGAGAGGAGCTTTGGAGATGGATGGATGGTGGGTAGATGATAGGTGATGGGGTGGATATGTTGGATGGATAGATGGATGGATGGATGATGGAAGGATGATGGATAGATGGATACATAGATGGATGCATGGATTATGGATGCATGGGATGGGATAAATGGATGATGATGGGTGGATAGTTGAATGGATGGATGGATGGATGGATGGATAGATGATGGATGGATGGATGGATGATGGATGGATGGATGGATGGATGGATGGCCACTGTTTTGCTCAAACCTTCTATAGCTGCCTGATGTGTAAATCCAAGCATTTTTTTGATAAAACAATATTAAAACACTATATTTTATAAGTTTTAAAGGTAGGCTCATACTTACCTTAAATTATTTTTAATATGAGAGTTTTATTTCTTTATCTTCTGGATCCATCTGTAGCTGTCAGTAACTGTCATTTTAGCATTTCTAGTTGAAGGGCAAATATAAAAACTGAAATACATGAATACAAAAAGATACTTCCAGATAATATGACTTTTCTGATTTAAAACATTTGCAAATTTGGAGCATGATAAATGCTCACAATTAAGACTGTAATGGAAATTAACTGCAAGATTGTATGTTTTCAGTAACTACACTTGGAGAATACATGAAAATACAAGATTCGTGCTATTCCTAATTTAAAATACTGCAGAAATGACCTCCATATCTTTTCTCCAAATTTTTAATTTTTAACCACCATTTAGTCTTCCTAGTATCTCCAGGGTATATACCTGGTCGCTCTGGAGTTGCTGTCCTTTCCAGCTTCTGGTGGGCTGAGCTGCCTCCCTAGCCACATAGGACGAAGGCCCTGTTTTCTAGATGACCTCCAGCCAGGGATCATCTGTCTCTCTTTCTCCTGGGGTTTTTTATGTGACTCTCAGTGCTTTCCATGGTCATAATTGAAAGGCTGGGCCATTTACCTCATTTCCCTGCCCCTCTTACTTAATATGTTCACCAAATTTATATATATATATATAAATATATATATATATATACAGGCTTCAGATAAGCAGACTACCACACTGAAACTGTTCAGGAAAGGGAAGCTTTCAGGTCATCACTGTTGCAAAGTGGGCTAAAAACTATTTCCTATTTCCCAAATATTGGTCATTCACATAACAAATAACTATATAAGACAGAAAAGCACTCCCTCAATGCCCCAGGGTGGCTTGAGGTTAGCATTTTCAAGCTAATCAGCCAAAGCTCTTTAGGGCTTGCTATCTTATCCACAAAAGTCAGTGTCACCCTGAGGATGTGCAGTGGCACCACAGCTTGTCAGCAAACTCTGCTCTGAGCTGGACCATAGTGATTATAATACAGATGGCGAACTGTTAGCATGTGAAAGATAAATGGAAATGAGCATTGAAGATGACAGAAATCAAATATTCACCTGGGCTACTATTACCCACCTCCTCTTCCTCTAACTATGCAACTTGGGAGTAGTCCACAGCCAGTGCTTCTTAGCAACATGGCTTTCAGAACACTGCTCTGACCTTGGAAGGGAGCTGCCTGCTATCTCCTGCACCCTGGATTGCAAGGCCAATTAAGGTCTGTGTGAGCTGCCTTTCGTATCCACTTAATTCTTTTAAAGTTGTCCATTAAAGAAAAGTTAAACGTCCATAGGCACATATTTGAAGGCATACAGGGAGGAAACACAACACAACAAGTAAGGTCTAATTCCAGAATCCAAGGGTGGCGCTTAAACCCACGAATGTGAGGCAGTGAGACCGGGTATGGAGATCTACAGCTACAGGCTCCCTACCGTAACGGGATCCTGGCGCTCTGCTCTAAAGGATCCCTTCCCTGCAGACTCCTTTCTGGGAATGCAGCAGCCACCTTCTAGGGTGTCTAGATGGAATCTCAACCTGTGCCAACAGCACCGTGAGGACACAGAGTCTAGGAAGCATTCCTCACTAGCTGAAGAATACTACGGGGCTCTGGATGTGAGCCCTGGCACAGTGGGCCTCACTGGGAGGAACACTGGGAGAGGGTCAATAGGGGACACCTTTGGTCATTTTGCACCTGGAAAAAAAACCCACCAGACTGAAACTTAGCCATGCTTGTTTGTTTCTAGAAGAAAGTCTAACGTTGGGGAGCTGATGGGATCCCAGCCATTCTAGGGCCGTCACCGTCCCGTCCCAAAGATAAGACTATCACTTATAGCCCTGATTCATGGGAGAAATACTATTTGATAAAGATTTACCTTACCATCCTTCAAGTTCAGAATATAGTTAACTGCTTTTGGAATGATGCCAAAGGCTGCTATTTAATCATAGCTCTGAAAATGACTTTGACCTTGACTAAATATTTACAACTCATTATTTATACCCAAACACTCCCTCCATCACAGCTTAGGAAGCTTCCATCCCAACTCCACCTCAACGTGCAAGCTGAAAGCCTTGTTCCCAATCTCTAAGTCCTATGTCAAGTCCTGATCCAACTTCAGATTTTGGAGAAGATACGGTCCTAGAGTTGCACTCTGACCTCATTTATTTGAAGGCCTGAGAGTATTGATGATCCAAAACACGTCCTTCTGCTGAGGGTCACATGGAGAGGAACAGCTGGGAAGGCTGACTGCAGGAGATAGGGGACCAGCTGCAGAAGCCTGCTCTGTCTGTCCAGCAGCGACAGGTCAGGGCAGAGTGGCTTTGAGTGGACAACTTCACGTGAAGCACCATATTAACATACTGGATCTCTGAAGTAAAGAGAAAGTTTATAGACTTAGGATTTTATCACTGCAGTGTGCCAGAGTGCAAGTAAGAAAATTAATGTGTACATTTGAATATTTCCTAGAACATTTCAGAGGATACAAAACCAATAAAATCATGCATATATATACACACAAATATATAAACACAAATATACAAATATATGTATATCATATTAATAAACTGGCATATGCTATATCAACCTACACACAAATAAATTCATATGCATACCTGTATGTACATAATGTGCAGTTACACATAACATAATGGTTAGCTACACATAAAATTACATGATCCATGCATATACATAAATGTGCACACATGTACATAAGCATATATACAGACATTCATGGATGTCTCCGTGCTGGTCAGCTTTTCACTGTAATGAACACAATCTCTGGGCAGTGGGTACCTGGTGCCTGAGACCGAACAGACACCCATTTCCCTGTATATGGATGAATATAGCACAGGCTTTACTTATTTTTATTTTAGTAGTAGTGTATATGGTATTTGTGTGTGTGTGTGTGTGTGTGTGTGTGTGTGTGTGTGTGTGTGTGTGAGAGAGAGAGAGAGAGAGAGAGAGAGAGAGAACTGGTACATATATAATAGAGTGCATGTGTTAAAGTCAGAGGAAAATCTTGAATGTCTGTTGTTGTTTAAGACAGGGCTGTTTTCTGCTGCAGGCTAGCTGGGCCAAAAGCTTCCAGGAATTGTCACTTCCTCGAGCACCCATTACAGCTCTGGAATGTTATTGAGGCATCTCTGCCTTTTACTTGGATTCTGGGAATTCAAAGTCAGGTCCTCACACTTATGTGGCAAATGCCTTTACCTACTTCACTACCTCCCTAGCTCAGATGTTGAGTTTTGATTTAGTCATAGTAAGCATCAGTGAATAATTTAAAACTGGAACATTTTTAACCACACACTACAATAACATCGTTAGCATTACCAGTCTTCCACCCTGAAACTGTTATTAGCCAAAGTAAAGATGACCTGAACACAAACTTTGGAATACTGTCATAGACCCACCGCCAACCAAAACAGCTGCCAGGTCACTAATGTGCAGGCATCACAGGCAAGATTCTCATCATGGGCAAGACAGAACACTTCATTGTACTGTTCCAAATAGCATGTTGTGTGGAGCATAATTTACTTGTTTATGAATATTTTTTCCATTTAATATTTTCAGACAGCATTTGAGCACTGGTAGCAACAACTGTGTGAAGAGCGTGTGTATATATATATATATATATATATATATATATATATATATATATATATATATATATATAAACAATACATGTATATATACAATAAATGTACACATATACACATATATTCACACATACATGCATACAAACATATGATCCACTCTGCCACCCACAAACTTCTGCACACACATGCACACATGTTAATATTGGTCCTGCATGACTGGTATACAAAAGAGAATAATTAAAGCTGCCTTAAATAAGGCAAGTGAATTCATTGTCTGGAGATGATCATGAAATGCAAATTTAACTAAATAAATTTATTTTAGCTGAAAAAAACTATATAAATAACAAACCTAGGATGATTTTATGAGTGCCTTCACAAAAGAATAAAGTATATTTAAGGTGAATATTCATGATTATCCACCAGAATTACTGGTACTATAACAAAGAAAACTTAACAGTCACTGCAGACAATGTGGTTCAAACAGCAAAGCAGAGAAGTGGTTTGATGACCAAATCACTTTGGAGGGTCATACAGTCTTACATCCAACCAGCAAAGACAAAAACAACACCCTGAACAAACTAACTAAACAGAATTTTAAGGTTGGATCACTTCTGCTATATCCCAAACCAAAACACACAAAAACCCAACAACTAAGTCTTGGGAGGACCTAATTAGATAAATTATTGGGGGAAAGACTGAAATTAATGAGCTCTATATCCAAATGATGAAATGTCAGTGGATTTAGCAGTTTCAGAAGACTCAAATCAGAAGAAAACTCTTAAAGATGGTTTCAGCAGTAGTGCTGACTGGGCAGAGAGGGTCCTTTTAAGTTCTAGGCTCCACAGCATGGGGCTCGCTCACCAGTGTGCACTGAGGTGTGTCTTGTGCTCCTAGATGGAGGCTCAGCTTTACACTTTCATTTCACAGAGGCCCAAGTAATGTACAAACATAAAATCAAAATTTAAAGTGACAACCAAACTCCCATGAGTTTGGAGGCTTGGATTTGGCCCAACACCGTGACTTCCACTCAGATTCAAACTATTTTTAGCTCCACTATAAAATACAGAGCACCGACAAGCAGCGCTGCAAGCAGGGTCCGCCTAAAATACTAAGAGAAGTGTGAGACACACCATCTGGAAAATGCAAAGGGCAAGAGAAAGAGAAAAAGAAAAAGAAAAAAAACCCAACAACAACAACAAAAGAGCGGGCACCGTGGTAGACCTGCAGGCTGCAGAAACAGAGCAGGTGGCCAGGGGCAGGGTAAGACAACATGCTCAGCAGAACTGGTGGTAAACATTAAGCCAGTCACAAAGCAAGCTCAACAAAAGATCTCTCTCTCTCTCTCTCTCTCTCTCTCTCTCTCTCTCTCTCTCTCTCTCTCTCTTTCTCTGTATGGAATCTGAACATCTGAACGATCCTAGGGCATGCTTGATGTCTTATCCCCTCATCCCATAGTAGAATTCTCAGAAGCAAAGATATTCTCATTAGGGCCAGAACTAAACTTCCATGCTTCTAGGCTATACAAGATTCAAAGTAGTTTGGAACTTATTTAAATAACTTTTGCTTGGAGTTTTCAGGTGCCATCCTTCATACAAAGAAAAGCAAAACCATGTCATTTGATTTATTTCACAGCTAAGTGTCACCTGACATATTTGTAATTGTCTATAGGCACGGTTGCCAACCATGTAATAAAATTCATCTCCAAAAATGGGTCCTGGTCTACCTTTCTTTTAAGTCCTGATTTTTTTTTTAGAGCAGTTTCAAATTCACACAAGTTCTTGAGGGTGGAACAGAGGTATCCCAGTGTTCTTATAAATTCAGAGCCTTCCATAGTCAGCATGACCCTGAAGCATGGTAGAGTCAGTCAACATAGGACTCCTCTCACCACAGAATCCACAGTGACACCTAATGAACACTAATGAGGCGGCCTCACAGAAGCCTTCCCTGACTTCCTCTTGCTTTGGGGAACACCATTGTTCTCCATGCTAACCTATGGGTGCCTGTGTTTGGCTCTCTCTGAACCGTGTTCTTCCCTGCAGAGCACACTGCCTCTCTGTGAAGGGTGCCTGATGACATCCTTGGGAGTATATCACCAGAACCAAGCAAAATTGCCATGTGCCATGACTACAGCTGAATGGAAACCATGGGAGCATGAGCCATGACTGAGTATCCTGCATGACATGAGGTGCAAAAGAGGCAAAAGAAAGTCAGGGTCTTTGAACATCTTCTCTGTGGTTTAGTAGCTGTGTAATCTTGGATGGGTCACTTCATGCCTCTACAACTCTAAATGCTGTGGCCTAACACAGACGTTCTAAGGTGCAGTAAGATTTTACAAAGTCCAGTGGCAAAGTGCTTCACAATCCATCTGAGCTCCTCTGTTGTAAAAACACAGCCATATTTCTGCAAAATAGCTGACCTGAGCCAGCTAAGCATTCTGGGGAGTGTTCAGCATTCGAGGATATCACAGTTATTGCCTTGTTGAGGGCATGCAGCATGGCTCCTAGATTGCTGGCATCATATAGAGACTAGAAGTCTGGGATGAAGCAGACTTCATCTTCATCCTTGCTTCAACTTTTGCATCTGCCTGGATGCCCTCTGCATTGATCTCAGCATTTACACAGGGCACAAAATTCCTCTTCAGGAAAGGGTTAGCCTTGTTCCTTTGGTGATAATGAACTTATATCTGGCTGAGTTTTAGGAGTGGGCCCTGGATAAAGCTGAAAGTCTCTGAACCCACTGGCTAGTTTGAAGACAAATTCTGACACAGATTCATAATTGTGCCTGGGACCATGCGTGTTTCAGAAAACATCTGGGTCCAAATACTTAGGATTTACATTCAGAATAAATTCAGTAACACCATGGATTCAAAACCAAACCACCCAAACAAAATCAATAAAGAGGGAGCCCATGATCCATGCCCCTTATTAGGGTGACACCACATGCCAAGCAGATTCTAGGGTTTTAAGAGGCAAAGGTGTGTGCAGGCCAGTTCTTAGAAAGTTTAAGGATCATGACCATGATCAACATGACAGTCACTGAAAGTAGAAATTACAAAATAGGTACTCATAAAAACTGTACAGACATTATTAAAGAATAAGTACTAAGCAACATTCAAAAAGCAAGACCCAGGGACAGCAGGCCTCTGTAACCCCTGGGGTCACATTGAACCCAGAGAGCTGTCACAGGATGCAAGCCCCAGGTGAACCAGCCTAGAAGGTCTATACAACCTTAATGTCAGCATGTGCCAGGAGGGCAGCTTGAAGATTCATGAGCTGGTGAGGGTAAAATAATAGAAAGAAGAAGAAATCACTAAAGAGCAACTACAAACAAAAATTTAAAATCTGTAATAGATTCAATTCCAAAACTAAAAATATGAAAAATAAATTGAGGCATTTTTGCATGATGAAGGAAGCTGAGGTAAGGTACAAACATGGCTGTGACTGGTAAGACAACAGCATTACCAGCATGGCTCTCTCTCTTTCTCATGCACCATTGACCACCATCATGACAGAAAGAACTGGGAGTCAGTTCAGAGAGACAGCTCCTTTTATTGCTCCCCGGAGTAAGGTATATAAGGATTCTTAGGGTTACAGGTGGGAAGAACTGATTGGCCATAACCCAGCACCTAATTATCATATAGGTGAGAAGAGCTGATTGGGCATTACAGAGCATCTAATTATCATATGAATGGGAAGGGCTAATTGGTCATAATATACCACCTAATTATCATATGAGTGGAAGGAAAGAGCAGGGCTGGAAAGAAGCTTTGTGCAGGGTCATCTTCCAAATAAGGCTAGGCATCTGTGCTTAAAGACACTCTCCAACTGAGGTTAGTCGGAGAAGAGAAAGCTCCATTGAGAAAGGGAATCCTCCATTTTATCCCCAGCTCTGGACATGGTGGACTGCGACCTTAACAGGAAGGTCCATTAACCCAACAGCACAATCTAAAGAGAATAAATTATGAAACTACTATGAACAGCCATACCAGCAAAGACTTCAACAAAATCATCAAATTCCTGAAAAAATACATTTTCCAAAAACTGATGAAAATAGAGGAAGCAGAAAACTGGAATAGCCACTGCAGAAATGGATCACTGAACACGTTTCTACAAGGAAATTCCTGAGTTGGAGTTTTGTGCTTCTGTAGTGACCAGAGCTGGCTTGCAGGAAGTGGCTGTCCCTCAGCTATAATAACTATACCAGAGTACACAAAAAGAAGGTGACTTCAAACATCTTCTGAGATTTACCACAGCTGTAATTAAAACAAAGAAAAATAAAATGCCCCAGCAAGGGTAGATGAAAAGATCCAGTCCTGGTAAGGAAATAGAGGAGAAATTTGAAATAAAATGTTAGCACGCTGGGTAACTTCTGTACCTTTGAACATTCAAATGATTCAAACCCAAGAATCAAGTTAGATATTTTCCAGAAACACAGTTTTATCTAAACATTTCCATAGCATTATACATAAAATGTAAAATTTACATATTAATAAAAAACTTTTAAAAATATTTCCTGAGATGGAAGTTTCATGCGAATTGAAGTTCCCATGAAAATAGTCATAACTATGTTAGATTCTAAGCCACTAAATCAACTAAAATTGATGACTAGAGATTTGGAATGCTGCAGACCTAGACTCGTATTGCCTCAGGTTATCTCCACTCCCTTAGTAGCCAGTCCTAAGACACCAAAATCCAAGCAAAGGTATTTTGGATACATTCTTAACAGATCATTAGCATTTGCTAACCTACCCTGAATTCATTCAACTATAGCACCTAATTCCTTGCAACAAGGTGATTGCAAGAACACCCCTGGTGCCAGGCATGATCGTAAATTTGTCTCAGCTATGTGTGGCTGGGGCAGAGAGTTCTGCTTTGCTCTAACCTCTCCTCCTCCTGCTGCTCTCATCAAGCTCTCTATAAAATGCACTAATTTGTCATTTTCCAGTGTTTTGTGAATATGAAAGATTTGTGCAACCCTTCCCCTGTTTGGACATGAACACATGTTTTGTGTTCCCAGGTCATGTGTACCCACACTTGGCTCAAGAATAAACTAGGTCTTGCTCCCAGCTGAGGGCTCTGCTTAGTCAACAGTTAGGACGTAATCATTGTAAATTGGATTTATGCATCTAATTATCACACTGTGCCTCATAAATATGTGTAGTTAAAACAATAATAATTAATTGGAACAAATAAAATAAAATATCTAAATTAAGAAAACTATGTATCCATCTCAATAAAGAAAATTTAACATCTAATTAATATTGAAAAAAAAACCCAAACCAACAAAAACATTTTTTTAGCAGAGAATAAGAAAATTCTGTACTAATTGTGTTTTAATCTTAATTATCATTGAATTATTTATTAAGGAAATATATTTAAAAGATATAAATGCAAACAGCTAGGAGAAAGTAAGGAGGCAGGACACATGTAAGTGGCCTTTGTCCGAATGTCCCTGAGCCTGCTCCAGGTTGTTGCCATCCTACTGTGATTACACCATCCCCTGGGCCAATCTACCTGAGAAATCATCATGCTGTCTGCCTTAGTAAAGTTTGCTGGGATTAAAGTACCATGGACTAAAGCAGCTTTGAGGAGAAAAGGCTTATTTCAGCTTGGTCTTATTTCATCCCTGAAGAAGTCAGGGCTCCAGGAACCTGGAGGCAGGAGCTGAGGCAGGAGCTGTGGAGGAGTGCTGCTTACTGGCTTGCTCAGCCTGCTTTCATATACAACCTACAACAACCTGCCCAGGGGTGACACTACAGTTGACTGAGTCCTCCGCATCAATCATGAACCATATGTACACTGTGAAGGCTTGTCCATAGGCCAATCTGACGGAGGCGTTTTCTCAACTGAGGTTTCCTCTTCCCAAATGACTCTAGCTTGCGTTGAGCTGACATAAAACTAACCAAATACTGTCATACACTTCAGTCAGATAAAGACCATGGCCTTTAAATTGTTATTTCACCTGTAGTAAGAATCATAGCCTTCACAGGGCCCCACAGCTGATCAGCGCCGGGACAAAGATCCCTCGCCGGAGATCGCAGGACCCAGCGGAGGGCCAAAGACACGCCCCACAGCTCACCAGACCACAGAGACTGACCGCCAGCAGCTTCCGGCGACGGCCGGA
>JAPYYD010006512.1:0-11090 GCA_028551405.1 Uromys caudimaculatus
TCTTTGTCCCGGCGCTGATTAGCTGTGGGGCCCTGTGGCCCAAGCTGAGGTTTCCGGCCGTCGCTGGAAGCTGCTGGCCGTCAGTCTCTGTGGCCCGCAGAAAGTGGGCAGAGTCAGTGAGCTCTGGGGACGCTTTGCCCCTGCTATGGGCTTTTCTGCGTTCCTCCCGGAGCTGCTTGTCTATGGAATCCTAGTGTCCCAGGCAGAAGTTTCCTGCCACAGCCGCCCGCTTTTGGGATCCAGGCTCAGCTAATTTTATATCCGACCACTTTGCTGAAGTTGTTTATCAGCTGTAGCAGTTCTCTGGTTGAGGTTTTCTGGCCACTTAAGTATACGATCATATCATCTGCAAATAGTGATATTTTGAGTTCTTCCTTTATAATTTGTATCTCTTTGACCTCCTTTTGCTGTCTAATTGCTCTAGCTAGAACTTCAATTACTATATTGAATAGATAGGGGAAGAGAGGGCAACCTAATCTAGTCCCTGATTTTAGTGGGATTGCTTTGTGTTTCTCTCCATTTAGTTTGATGTTGGCTACTGGTGTTCTGTATATTGCTTTTACTATGTTTAGGTATGGGCCTTGAACTCCTAATCTTTCTAAGACTTTTATCATGAAGGGATGTTGAATTTTGTCCAATGCTTTTTCAGCATCTAATGAAATGACCATGTGGTTTTTTTCTTTGAGTTTGTTCATGTAGTGGATTACATTGATGGATTTCTGGGTATTGAACCATCCCTGCATCCCTGGGATGAAGCCTACTTGATCATGATGAATGATCCTTTTGATGTGCTCTTGGATTCGGTTTGTGAGAATTTTATTGAATACTTTTGCATCAATATTCATAAGGGAAATTGGTCTGAAGTGTTCTTTCTTTGTTGGGTCTTTGTGTGGTTTTGGTATCAGTGTAACTGTGGCCTCATAGAAGGAATTGGGTAGTGTTACTTCTGTTTCTATTTTGTGGAATAGATTGAAGAGTATTGGTATTAGGTCTTCTTTGAAGGTGTGATAGAATTCTGCACTGAACACATCTGGTCCTGGGCTTTTATTGATCGGAAGAGTTTTAATGACTGCTTCTATTTTCTTAGGCATTTTGGGACTGTTTAGATGGTTTATCTGATACTGACTTAACTTTGTTATTTGGTATCTTTCTAGAAATCTTTCCATTTCATCCAGATTTTGCAGTTTTGTTGATTATAGGCTTTTGTAGTAGGATCTAAAAAAAAGAGATACTGTGCTTGTGTGTCTAATAGACTGGTTGCTAAGCAACAAGAGAGTAAGTGGTTTAAGAAACAGAGAATTGGGAGACCTCTGCCTGGGCCACCAGGGCTCCATAGCCAAATAGTGACAGGAGAAAGCTACCCTCCCAGGAGTGTAGAAAAGTCATGAATCGGGTTAAGACAAGCACCACTGCACAGCAGGACCTGCCCAGAATCCTCAGGACACAGGGACTAAGGAAAAGCCAGGGACAGGAGCCTTATGGTTTCCATATGTGGTGGGAGACCTCTGCCTGGGCCACCAGAGTTCCATAGTCAAATATTGCCAGGAGAAAAACTAGTCTTCCAGGCCTTTAGGACACAGGGATTGAGGAAAAGTCTGGAGCATGAGCCTTCCAGTTTCCATCTGTGCCTAAGGACCTCAGCCTGTGCCACAGGGCTCAATAAGGCCAAGAGTAAGGTAGACTCCCAGGAGTGTGAACAAGCCTGTCTTCTCAAAGGGAGCCACCTGGAATCCAAGTACACAGTGACTGAGGAGTGGTCTTCTGGTTTCTTTCAGCGGCCTGGGCGCTGATCCTGTGACACAGGGCCCAATACTCAAATAGTGCCAGGAGAGAGCTGGTATTCCAGGAGTGCCGACAATCCTTCAAGCACAGGCATGACCACTACTTCTATTCAAATTCACTGGATCAAGAGGGACCCTTGCAGAGCCATCAGGACAAAGGAACCAAGGGACAACTGGGGACAAGATCTGTCTGGTTTCTGTCTGCACCCCAGAGTTGACCCTGTGCCATAGCTCTCCAAACCCAGATATCTCTCAGAGACAGCTGGTCTTCAAGGAGTATTGACACAGAGGCTTGCAGGAGGGACAAGCCACAGTCAGAGAGAGTAAGACCAGCTAACACCAAAGTTAACCAGATGGCAAAAGGCAAGGGCAAGAACATAAGGAACAGAAACCAAGGCTACTTGGCATCATCGGAACCCAGCTCTCCCACCACAGCAAGCCCTGGATACCCCAGCACAGCAGAAAACCAAGACTCAGATTTAAAATCATTTCTCATGATGATGATACAAGACTTTAAGAAGGAAATAAATAACTCCCTTAAAGAAATACACAAGAACACAGGTAAACAACTAGAAGTCCTTAAAGAGGAAACACAAAAATTCATTAAAGAATTACAGGAAAAGACAATAAAATGGGCAGAATTACAGGAAAACACAATCAAACAGACGAAGGAAATGAACAAAACCATCCAGATACTAGAAATAGAAATAGAAACAATAAAGAAATCACAAAGGGAGACAATCCTGGAGTTAGAAAACCTAGGAAAGAAATCATCACCAACAGAATATAGTAGATAGAAGAGAGAATCTCAGGTGCAGAAAATACCATAGAAAACATTGACACAACAGTCAAAGAAAATACAAAATGCAAAAAGCTCCTAACCCAAAGCATCCATGAAATCCAGGACACAATGAGAAGACAGAACCTAAGGATAATATGTTTAGAAGAGAGTGAACATTCCCAACTTAAAGGACCAGTAAATATCTTCAACAAAATTATAGAAGAAAACTTCCCTAACCTAAAGAAAGAGATGAACATAATTATACAAGAAGCCTACCAAACTCAAAAGAGATTGGACCAGAAAAGAAATTCCTCCCATCACATTATAGTGAAAACACCAAATACACAAAACAAAGAAAGAATATTAAAAGCAGTAAGGGAAAAAGGTCAAGTAACATATAAAGGCAGACCTATCAGAATTACACCAGACTTCTCACCAGAGACTATGAAAGCTAGAAGATCCTAGGCAGTTCTCATACAGACCCTAAGAGAACACAAATGCCAGCCCAGGCTGCTATACCCAACAAATCTTTCAATTACCATAGATGGTGAAACCAAAATATTCTATGACAAAACCAAATTTACACAATATGTTCCACAAACCCAGCCCTACAAAGAATAATAGACAGAAAGCATCAACTCAAGGAGAGAAACTACAGCTTGGAAAAGCAAGAAAGTAATCTTTCAACAAATTCAAAAGAAGATAGCCACGCAAACATAAAAATAACATTGAAAATATCAGGAACCAACATTTACTATTTCTTAGTATCTCTTAACATCAATGGACTCAATTCCTTACTAAAACAACATAGAATGACAGACCGGATCCAAAAAGAGGACTCAGCATTTTACTGCATTCAGAAAACACACCTCCATGATAACACTACTTCAGAGTAAAGGGCTGGAAAACAATTTTCCAGGCAAATGGTCCCAAGAAACAGGCTGGAGTAGACATTCTAATATTGGAAAAAATCAACTTTCACCCAAAAGTCATCAAAAAAGATAAGAAAGGACACTTCATATCCATCAAAGGAAAAAATCTACAAAGAAGAACTTTCAATTCTGAACATACATGCTCCAAATGCATGGGCAACCACATTCATAAAAGAAACTTTACTAAAGCTCAAAGCACACATTGCCGCTCAAACAATAATAGTAGGAGACTTCAACACCCCATTATCATCAATGGATGGAACTTGGAAACATAAACTAAACAGAGACAGAGTGAAACTAACAGATGTTATGAACCAAATGGATTTAACAGATTTCTATAGAACATTTCATCCTAAATCAAAAGGATATACCTTCTTTTCAGCACCTCATGGTACCTTCTCCAAAATTGACCATATAATCGGTCACAAAACAAACCTCAACAGATATAGGAAGACTGGAGTAATTCCATGCCTCCTATCAGATCACTACGGATTAAGGCTGGTCTTCAAAGGCAACAACAACAACAGAAAGCCACACACACATGGAAGCTGAAAAATGCTCTACTCAATGATAACTTGATCAAGGAAGAAATAAAAAAGAAATTAAAGACTTTCTAGAATTTAATGAAAATGAAAGTACAACATACCTAAACTTATGGGACCCAATGAAAGCAGTGTTAAGAGGAAAACTCATAGCTTTGAGTCCCTCCAAAAAGAAACTGGAGAGTACATACACTAGCAACTTAACAGCACACCTGAAAGCTCTAGAACAAAAAGAAGCTAATAAACCCAAGAGGAGTAAAACGCAGGAAATCATCAATCTCAGGACTGAAATCAACCAAGTAGAAACAAAAAGAACTATACAAAGAATCAACAAAACCAGGAGCTGGTTCTTTGAGAAAATCAACAAGATAGATAAACTTCTAGTCAGGGTAACCAGAGACAGAATCCAAGTTAACAAAATTAGAAATGAAAAAGGAGACATAACAACAGATTCTGAGGAAATTCAAAAAATCATCAGACCCTACTACAAAAGCCTATATTCAACAAACCTGGAAAATCTGGATGAAATGGACAATTTTCTAGACAGATACCAAGTACCAAAGTTAAGTCAAGATCAGATAAACCATCAAAACACTCCCATAATGCCTAAAGAAATAGAAGTAGTCATTAAAAGTATCCCAACCAAAAAAAGCCCAGGACGAGATGTGTTCAGTGCAGAATTCTATCAGACCTTCAAATAAGACATAATACGAATACTCTTCAATCTATTCCACAAAATAGAAACAAAAGGAACACTAGCCAATTCCTTCTGTGAGACCACAGTTACACTGATACCAAAACCTCACAAAGACCCAACAAAGAAAGAAAACTTCAGACCAATTTCCCTTATGAATATCGATACAAAAGTATTCAATAAAATTCTCACAAATCGAATCCAAGAACACATCAAAAGGATCATTCATCATGATCAAGTAGGCTTCATCCCAGGGATGCAGAGATGGTTCAATACCCGAAATCCATCAATGTAATCCACTACATAAATAAACTCAAAGAGAAAAACCACATGGTCATTTCATTTGCTGAAAAAGCATTTGACAAAATTCAACATCCCTTCATGATAAAAGTCTTGGAAAGATCAGGAAGCCAAGGCCCATACCTAAAAATAGTAAAAGCAATATACAGCAAACCACTAGTCAACATCAAACTAAATGGAAAGAAACTTGAAACAATCTCACTAAAATCAGGGACTAGACAAGGCTGCCCTCTCTCTCCCTATCTATTCAATATAGTAATTGAAGTTCTAGCTACAGCAATTAGACAACAAAAGGATGTCAAAGGGATACGAATTGTAAAGGAAGAACTCAAAATATCACTATTTGCAGATGATATGATCGTATACTTAAGTGGCCAGAAAAACTCCACCAGAGAACTGCTACAGCTGATAAACAACTTCAGCAAAGTGGCTGGATATAAAATTAACTCAAATAAATCAATAGCCTTCATATACTCAAAGGAGAAACAGGCTGAGAAAGAAATTAGGGAAATGACACCCTTCACAATTTTTACAAACAATATAAAGTATCTTGGTGTGACTCTAACCAAACAAGTGAAACATCCGTATGACAAGAACTTCAAGTCTCTGAAGAAAGAAATTGAAGAAAACCTGAGAAGATGCAAAGTTCTTCCATGCTCATGGATTGGCAGGATTAATATAGTAAAAATGGCCATATTGCCAAAAGCAATCTACAGATTCAATGCAATCCCCATCAAAATTCCAACTCAATTCTTCATAGACTTAGAAAGAGTAAGTCTAAAATAAAACACAGGATAACAAAAACTATTCTCAACAATAAAAGGACTTCTGGGGGAAAAAAACATCCCTGACCTCAAGCTGAACTACAGAGAAGTAGTGACAAAAAACTGCATGTTATTGGCACAGTGACAGGCAGGTAGATGAATGGAATAGAATTGAAGACTCAGAAATGAACCCACACAAATATGGTCACCTGATTTTCGAAAAATGATCTAAAACCATCCCGTGGAAAAAAGACAGCATTTTCAACAAATGGTGTTGTTTCAACTGGCTGTCTACATGTGGAAGAATGTAAACTGATCCATTCCTACCTCCCTGTGCAATGCTCAAGTACAAGTGGATCAAGACCTCCACATAAAACTAGATACACTGAATCTAATAGCAGAGAAAGTGGGGAAAAGTCTCGAACACATGGGTATAGGGGAAAAGTTCCTGAACAGAACACCAATGGCTTATGCTCTAAGATCAAGAATCGACAAATGGGACCTCATGAAATTGCAAAGCTTCTGTAAGGCAAAGAACACTGTCAATAGGACAAAATGTCAACCGACAGATTACGAAAAGATCTTTACGAATCCTACATCCGATAGAGGGCTAATATCCAATATATACAAAGAACGCAAGAAGTTAGACCCCAGAGAACCAAATATCCCTATCAAAAAAATGGGGAACAAAGCTAAACAGAGAATTCTCAACTCAGGAAACTCTTAATGCTGCGAAGTACCTAAAGAAATGTTCAACATCCTTAGTCATCAAGGAAATGCAAAGCAAAACAACTCTGAGATTCCATCTCACACAGGTCAGGTGATAGCAGATGCTGGCAAGGATGTGGAGAAAGAGGAACACTCCTCCATTGCTGGTGGGATTGCAGTCGGGTACAACCACTCTGGAAATCAGTTTGGCGGACCTTCAGAAAAACGAACATAATACTACCTGACGACCCAGCTATTCCACTCCTGGGCATATACTGAAAAGATGTTCCAACATGTAATATAGACACGTGTTCCACTATGTTCATAGCAGCCATATTTATAATAGCCAGAAGCTGGAAACAACCTATATGTCCCTCAGCAGAGGAATGGATACATTTACACAATGGAGTACTACTCAGCTATTAAAAACAATGACTTCATGAAATTTGCAGTCAAGTGGATGGAACTTGTAAATATCATTCTGAGTGTGGTAACTCAGTCACAAAACATAAGTGGATACTAGCCCAAAAGTTTGGAATAACCAAGTTTCACTTCATAGTAACTGTTGGACTGAGTGTGTGGTTTCAGATGGATTAGTTGGGGAAGGTACTGAAGGAGATGAATGAGTTTGCAGCCCCATGAAGGGAGCAACAGTGTCAACTGGTCTGGCCCCCCGGTGTTCCTGGAGACTGGACCATCAACCAAAGAATACACATGGAGTGACCCATGGTTCGGACCACATATGTGGCAGACGAGGGCCTTCTTGGCCATCAGGGGTAAGATAGGCCCTTGGGCCTGAGGGTGTTAGAGGCCCCAGTATAGGAGAATGCCAAGGTGGGAAGACAGGAGTGGTTGGGTAGGTGAGTGGGTGGGGGCATACCCTCATAGAGGCAAGGTGAGGGGGCAGGGGATAGAGGGTTTCCAAAATGGAGACCTGGAAAGGGGGAATCATAGGAAATGCAAATAACGTATCAAAAAATAAAAATTAAGAAAAAGAAAGAAACAGAGAATTGAACTAGCAAGATATCTTAGAGCAGGTGACAGGATTTGATAACCTGAGTTAAATTCCCAGAATTCCCAGTATATGCTCTGTCAAGTAGACACTAGCACTCACACACAATAAAACGTAATAAAATGTACGGAAAATAAAAAGAAATACATGGCATAAGGGAAATGGGATTAAAATTATTGGTAATTGTGTTCAATATATTCTTAAATATATTCATCAAATAAAATATGTATTGAATATGTATTTTGTTTGCATTTTAATAATAAACATATTACATGATACTTTACATGCAATTATCTTTTTCAAAATTCTCATAATAATTACATGAATTTCTAAGAGTGATAATATATTTCTTTGTCATGTATCCATATAGTTTACACAATTTATGAATTCATTCATTTTCTCAGTATATCATTCTGAAGCTTGAAATTTAAAGGGCAGTGTTTAATTTGTTTTATGACCACACTTACATTTTAAGTAGCCTATTTGCATAGAAACTGATGCTGCATAAAGCTGTTTCAAACAAATGTAGTTGTTAGTGTCACAGTATCCTGGTACCACGGGTGGACAATTTTAAAGATTTTTGGAAGATGAGTAGGCTTATTGATCATGTATAAGAAACATGACAAGCCATTCTTTGTTAATCAATAGCGAAGCCAATATTGGACATCTGGCTCCCTAGGTGCACAATGTATACCTGCAATTATGTAGAAATCTGTTGTATTGTAAAATTTTCCATACTATTTCATTTAGGATTAGTTATTTTTAAAAAAGCTGGTAAAATCAGAAATGATCTCATCTATGGAAAGATCTAAAATATAAGTTTAATAATGTTTCATGTTTGTAAGTATTTATTCACAGTTCAGGAACAATAATCTTTCTTTTTAAATTTTTTATTGGTTATTTTATTTATTTACATCTCAAATGTTAATCCCAGTTTCCAGTTTCCCCACCACAAACCTGCCATCCCATCTCCCCTCCCCACTGCTTCTATGAGGGTGCTTCCCACCCACCTACCCCATCCCACCTCACCACCCTAGCATTCCCCTACACTGGGGCATCAAGCCTTCACAGTTTCAAGGGCCTCCCCTCTCATTGATGCCAGATAAGTCCCTCCTCTGCTACATGTGCAGCTGGAGCCATGGGTCACTCCAAATGTATTCTTTGGATGGTGGTTCATCTCTGGGAGCTCTGGAAGGTCTGGTTGGTTGATATTGTTGTACTTTCTATGGGATTGCAAACCCCTTCAGTTCTTTCAGTCCTTCCCCCAACACCTCCATTGGGGTCCCCATCATCAGTCTAATGTTTGGCTGCAAGCATCCACATCTGTATCAGTAAAGCTCTGGCAGAGCCTCTCAGGAGACAGCTATATCAGGCTCCTGTCAGCAAGCACTTCTTTGCATCAGCAATAGTGACTGGGTTTGGTGGCTGCATATGGGATGGATCCCCAGGTGGGGCAGTCTCTGGATGGCCATTCCTTCAGTCTCTGCTCCACTCTTTGTCCCTGTATTTCTGGAGCAACAATAATCTTTCAAAATGTAAAAACAATTAAATATCAACAGCATTCAATCCATAAAATAAATAATTCAAAGATAATACATTAAACATAGAATAAACTCTGAATTTGTTAATGTGATCTAAATTTCTTATTTTCCTTTTAAGGAAAATTGATTTTGTTTCTCAAACAATATATCCTGATTATATTTTCCTCACCCTACACTCTTGCAAGTCTCTGTCCATCTCTACTACCATCTCTTTCTGTATATCTCTCATTAGAAAATAACTGGCTTCTAAGAGACAACTGAACATAACAAAATAAAATATAATAAGATGAAGCAAAAACTGTCCTGTCAAAGTTTGACACAGTGCAAGTACAGGTACACTTGTTGTCATATTCAAGAATCCCATAAAAATATTAAGCTAATAGCTATAGTACATACACAGAGGACAGAGTCACAGATCCGTGTAGGCCCTGTGCCTCTTGGTTCTGTCTCTGAGAACTTAGGATCTCCTTGAGTAGTTGAATTGGAGGACATTTTTCTACTGATGTCCTCTATCCCTTCTGCTCTTAAACTCTTTCTGTCTCCACTGTTTTGGGATTCCCTGGAATCTGAATTGGAGGGATTAGGTAGAGACTGCCAATGTAGACTCTCTCTCTACATAATGCCTGTTTGTGTGTTTTTGCATCTGTTCCCATCTGCTGCCTGAGGAAGCCTCACTGATGATGACTGGATAAGGCAATGATGTATGAATAGATCAGATATATGTGTGTGTATATATATATATATATATATATATATGTGTGTGTGTGTGTATATATATATATATATATATATATATACACAGAGAGAGGGGAGGAGAGAGAGAGAGAGAGAGAGAGAGAGAGAGAGAGAGAGAGAGAGAGAGAGAGAGAGAGAGGGAGGAGATGAGTAGTATTTGTTTTTACTCTAGGTCTGCTTTCTGCTCCTTGGTTTTCCAAGCAGTGTCAAGTATAGGTTCCTTCTCAAGGAGTGGGCCTTAAGTCAAATCAAACATTGATTGGCTACTCCGATAAGTTCTATGCCACTATTGTCCAAGCATATTTTTAAGGTAGGACAAAAAGGTAAAAAGTGATGACTTGTTCTGACTCTATACCCCCATTAATCATACTCCTCATTAGGATTTATAGATTCTAGAAAATCTCCACTTTGAGGGAAGCCACAAAGGCTCCCGATTTGGTCATCACTCCCTGTACTCTCACTCTCTATCCTATTTTTCTCCACCTTATACCCTTGCTCCTATCTCCTCCTGCTCCCAGTCTGCCATTAAAATCTATTCTGTTTTCCCATACCAGGGAAATTCATGCATTTCCAATAGGGCATGCCTCTTTATCTAACTTCTCTGGATTTATAAACTGTGGCTTTTATATCATTTATTTAATAGCTAATATCCATTTATAACTGAATACAAACTGTATTTTAGTCTGTTGGTTTAGTTTAGTTAACTTACGATGATTCTTTCTAGTTCCATCCATTTGGCTGCAAATTACATTATTATTTTTTTTAAGCAGCTGAGTAATACTCTCTTGTGTCAATGTATCATATTTTCTTTATCCATTTATCTATTGATGATACCTATTAAGTCCAGTTTCTAGCTGTTATAAATAAACCTGATGTAACCGTGGCTAAGTAAGTAAGTATGATAGGATGAAGCATCCTTTGGGTTTATGCCCAGGAGTTGTGCAGCAGGATCTTGAGTTAGATCATTCCCACTCTTCTAAGAAACCTCCACACAGATAACAGCAATGAAGGAGTGCTCCCCTTACTGCATATGAGTGCCAGCGTCATCTGTCACTTGTGCTACTGAACTTAGACACTCTGACAGGTGTAAAATGGAATCTCAGATTTGTTTTGATTTCTATTTCCCTGTTGACTAAAGGTGCTGAACATTTTTTTTTTGATACTTTATTTACATTTCCAATGTTTCCCCTTTTCTGGTTCTCCTCTTTGGAAAACCCCTATCCCCTCCCCCTCCCCGCCTTTGTGAGGGAATTCCTCCTCCCACCTACCCGCCCACACATTCCCATATTCCCACCTTGAC
>JAPYYD010006513.1:0-11090 GCA_028551405.1 Uromys caudimaculatus
CTTGCTTTTCTGGTGTGTTGGGGTATCCAGGGCTTGCTGTGGTGGGAGAGCTGGGTTCTGATGGTGCTGAGTACTCTTGGTTTCTGTTCTTTATGTTCTTACCCTTGCCTTTTGCCATCTTGTTGACTCTGATGTTAGCTGATCTTACTCTGTCTGGTTGTGGCTTGCCCCTCCTGCAGGCCTCTGTGTCAGTACTCCTGAAGACCAGCTCTCACTGAGAGGTGTTTGGGTTTGGAGAGCTGTGGCACCGGGTCTGCTCTGGGCTGCAGAAGGAAATCGGAAAGATCTTGTCCTCAGCTGTCCCTTGGTTTCTATGCCCTGATGGCTCTGCAAGGGTCCCTCTTGGTCCAATGGGTTTGAGCAGAAGTGGTGGTTTTGCCTGTGCTCAAAGGTGTGTCAGCATTCTTGGGATACCCACTCTCTCCTGGAGCCTTGTGGTCCGGGCTGGGGTCCCCACGCACAGGCCCCTGGTGGCCCAGGCAGAGGTCTCCACCCACAGGTGGGAGCCTGAAGGTTCAGAGATTTTTGTGTTCCCCGGCTTCTCAGGCACTGTGTCCCGGCGGATCCGGGCAGGTCCAGGTGAGAGGTGTTGCTCCCCTTTATCCCACTCACGGCTTTCCCAAGCTCCTGGGAGGGTAGCTTTTTCCGGTGCTCATTGGCTATGGACTCCTGGAGGCCCAGGCAGACGTCTCCTGCCTTAGCTGCCCGCTGTTAGGATCCAGGGGATTTCTATGCCTGCCTACCTCAGTCCCTGTGTCTCTCAGGTTCGGAGCAGTTCCTGGTGAGCTGTGGAGCTTGTCTTGGGCCCACTCCCGGCTTTTCCAAGCTGCTGGGAGGGTATCTTTGTCCCGGCGCTAATTTCCTATGGAGCCGTGTGGCCCAAGCTGAGGTCCCTGGCCGCCGCCAGAAGTTCCTGTCCCTCAGTCTTTGTGGCCCAGGGAAACCGGGCAGAATCGGTGAGCACTGGGGCTCGTTTTGCCCCGACTCGGGGCTTTTCTAACTATGGAGCCCTGGAGGCCCAGGCGGACGTCTCCTGCCTCAGCCGCCAGCTGTTGGGATCCAGGGGGTTTCTATGCCCGCCTACCTCGGTCTCTGTGTCTCCCAGGTTCGGAGCAGTTCCTGGTGAGCTGTGGAGCTTGTCTTGGGCCCACTCCCAGCTTTTCCAAGCTGCAGGGAGGGTATCTTTGTCCCGGCGCTAATTTGCTATGGAGCCCTGTGGCACAAGCTGAGGTCCCCGGCCGTCGCTGGAAGTTCCTGTCTGATTCCCTATTTCTATTTCTCCCCTCCAGCATCCTTTTCTCCTCTCTTCTCCTCTCTCCCCTTCTCTCCTATTGTTTCTTCCCTCTTCTCTCCTCTTCTGTTTTCATCCTCTCCCTTTTTCAATCCTCTTTCCTCCTTCTCCCACACCCTATACTATCTTCTTCCAAATCTCCTCCTCTTGCCCACTTCCTTACTTGCATGCTTGTCTGCTTTAATCTGAGTTTCCTTTTTACTCCTTTCTCTTCTTCCCTTGTTCCCTGCTTCTTCCTGTTCCCCGTCTTTATCCTTTCTCACCCTCATTTCCTATTTCCTCCTCTATCCTCTTCCCTTTTCATTCTTCTTTTTCCCTCCTCTGATCTTCTTTTAGCTCTTCCTTTTCTCTCCTCTTCCTTCTTGTCTCTCCTCTTCTTCTCTTGTTTATTTCTTCTTTCCCTCCTTCCTCCTTCCCTTCACATTGCTCTTATCCCCATTCTCTCTCCATCCTCCTCCTTCCTCAGTCCTCTTCATTTCTCACTCTTATTTCCTCCTTCCCCACTTGATACATCCTTCCTTTCTCGTCTACCTCCTCTCTTTTCTTCTGTCTTTTATCTCTTATATTCTCTTCCTTTCAACTGCTAGTCCCCCATATCCACACTCCCCTTGTCCCTCCTCATACACACTCTGTCCCTTTAGCTCTGCCCTTCCAGTCTCTCTTACCTACTCTTTCCTCTCTCCTCCTTTTCCACTCTCACCCCTCATATTCTGTCTCCTTCCTTCCTCCGGTTTCATCTTCCAACCTCTATCGTCTTCTTTCATCTTCCCTCTTCTCTTCTCCCTCACCCTCTCTTTCTCTCCTCTTTTCTTCCCTTCCTCTTTCTTCCTCTTTCCTCTTCAGCCGACTTCCCATGTAGTCCCTCTTCCCTATTTTATCTCCCTCCACTTCTCTCATCCTACCTCTTCCTTCAGCTTTCCACTTCCCTCCTTTCTCTCATTGTTTTCTTCCATCCTCCTCCCTCCCTCACCTTTCACTTCCCTCCTTTTCTCTCTTCCAGGTTTCCTTCTCCTCCACCTTCGATCCTGTCTCTTCCCTCTTCCACTTTCTCCTCCCTTAACACCTTTCACTGTTCCCTCCTCCCCCACCTTCCTTTTTCTCTCCTCTTCTTCACACCTTACTCTTCACTCCTCCTCCTCCTACTTCATAGTCCCTCTTTGTCCTTCATTCTTCCCTCTTTTTGCTCTTCTCTCCTCTTCCCATCTTTCTGTCCTCTGCACTCATCCTTTCTCTTGGCTCCTATCAATTTCCTCTTCCTTCCTCTTCCTTCCTCCCTCCCCTTTCCTTCCCTTTTCCTTTTCCATCTTCCATTCTCACTTGCTTACTCTTTTATTTCTCATCATCTTCCCTCCTTGCTCCTCCCTGTCTTCACCCTTCGCTTTTGTTCCTTCTTCCTTCTTCAATGGTGCTCCCTCCTGGTCCCTCAGTCCTTCAAACTCTACCTCAGTCCGGATCCCTCCTCTTTCAGATCCCCTCCTCCCACCATTTCCCTCTTCCCCTCCTTTCTCCTGTCTGTTCTCTTCCCCTACTCTCACTTCTTTCTCTTCACACTTCCCTCCTATTCACAATGCCCTCCACTTCCCTCCTTCTAGCTCTTCCCTCGTCCCTCCTCTTCCCTCATTGCTCCTGTTTCTTCTTTCCATCCTTTATTTGCTCACTTCCCTTATCTCTTCACTTTTCTTCCCTCATCGCGCATCTCAGGTTTACATTCCACTGCATTCTTCCCTCCTCCCTACCCTTCCTTCTTCTTCTGTGCTCCTCATGAATTCCCCTCTCCTTCCCCCCCTTATCTTCCCACTTCCCTTCTGTTTGACTTGTCTCCCCCCTCCATTTCCCATATCTCCCTTATACCCTAATCTTCCCTCTCATTCTCACTAACTCCTCCCTGTCTATCCACAGAAGTCCTCTTTGCTTCCTGTGCTTCCTTCTCCTTTCTTCTCTTCCCTCCTCTCTCATCCTCTTTTCTCCTCTTCTTTGTCCTTTTCCTCCCTCCCTTTATCTTCAGTCTTCCCTTGTCTTCCTTCCTCTTCCCTCACCTGCCTTCCTCTTTCCTCCTCTCTCCTCATCCCTCTTCCCTTGCCCATCCCTTCACTCTTCTCTCATCCATCTTGTTCTTTCCTTCCTCCTTCCCTCCTTTCTCCTCTTTCATCCTCCACCTTTTCCTTCTCCCACCTTACCCCGTCACTGTTCTTCACTCTTCTCTGCATTTCTGACTGCTTTTCCTTCATATCTGTTTCTTCCCTCTTTAGTCCTTTAACAGCTTTTTCCTCTTTTCTGCTCTTCCCACCACCCTATTCTTTCCTACCCCATCCTCTCCCCTTCCTTCCTCTTTTCTCCTCCCGTCACTTCCCTTACCTTCCTCCCATTTTTCCTCCTTTCCTTCCTTCTGCCTCTTTTCCTTTTACTTCGTCTTCATTGTTCACCATTTTTTCTCCCCTTTCCCTGTTCCTTCTTTTTCCATCCCTCCTCTTTCTTCTCTTGTCATCTTCCCTTCTCACCTCTCTCACCTTTTTTCTTTCCTCCAAGTCATTCATTCCACTTTTCTCCATTCTCCCAATTTCTCTTCTGTTCTCTTCCCTCCTCCTCACTGTTGTACTTCCCTCTTCCTCCCTCTTCTTTCCTTCCTTCTCTTCTGTCCTTGTCCCTCTTATCATCTTTTCCTCTTTTCACCTATTTCTTCCTTTCCCTTCTCTTCTATTTCCCCCTTCTTCCTCTCCTCTTGCATACTTGTTCTCCTTTCCTTCCTCTTCCCTCTCCTCTTCCCTCCTTGCTCTTCTCTTTTTTCCTCATCTTCCCTCTCCTCTTCCCCTTTCCCTTCTCTTTCCTCAGCATTACATTACTGTTCTCTTCCATCCTCTTCCATCCTCCTCCTTGTTCTCTGCTCCCTCCTCTTCCTTTCACTTCCTTCATACCTCCACTCCCCTACTCCATGTTCTACCACCTTCTTTCCTCCCTCCACTTCCTTCCTGTACACTTTTTTCTCCTCTCCCTTTCTCTTTTTCATCTTCCCTATATTCTCTTCTTCCCTCATCTGTTCTCTTCTCTTCTTCCTTCATTCTTCCTTTTCCTTCTTCCTTTCTCCTTGTGTGCCTTTCTCCTTTCTCTTTTTCCTTTCTTTTTCCAATTTTCCCAACTTCTCTCACACTATCCACCATTACATTTTACCTGCACATTTCTCAGGCCTCCCCTGTCCCCTTCATTCCCCTTCTCTGGAGCCTCCGCTTCCCTCTTCTTTCCTCTTCCTTCCTTCTGTGTTTTCCTCTTTCCCCTTTTCTCTTCCCTTTTCCTCTATGCTGCTTTCCTCCCGGACAACAGTCTCTCATCCTTCTTCTTCCCTACTCTTTCTTGCACTCCTTTCTACCCACCTCTTCCTGCCTCTCTTCTCTCTTCCCTCCTGTTCGCTCCACTTCCCCCTTTCTCCTTCCCTTTCCTCTACCTTCCTAACCCATCCATTGCCTTCTCCCTCCCCTCAGAGCCCCTCTCCATCCCTTCTCATTCCCCCCTCTCTTCCCACCTTTCCTATTTCCTCCTCTATCCTCTTCCCTTTTCTTTCTTCCTTTTCCCTCCTCTGATCTTCTTTTAGCTCTTCCTTTTCTCTCCTCTTCCTTCTTGTCTCTCCTCTTCCTCTCTCTTCCTTATTTCCCATTTTCTTTCTTTCCTCTTCCCTTCTCATTCTTTTCAGTTTCCTCCTTCCCTTCACATTGCTCTTATCCCATTCTCTCCTCTGTCCTCCTCCTTCCTCAGTCCTCTTCATTTCTCACTCTTATTTCCTCCTCCCCCACTTGATACATCCTTCCTTTCTCGTCTACCTCCTCTCTTTTCTTCAGACTTCATTTATCTCCTATATTCTCTTCCTTACAACCTGCTGCTCCCTCTTATGCCCACTCCCCTTGTCCTTCCTCATCCCCACTCTGTCCCTTTAGCTCTTCCCTTCCAGTCTCTCTTACCTACTCTTTCCTCTCTCCTCCTTTTCCACTCTCACCCGTCACATTCTGTCTCCTTCCTCCCTCCGGTTTCATATTCCAGCCTCTTTCCTCTTTTTCCTTCTTCTCTCCTCTATCATCTTCATTCTTCTTCCCTCTTCCATCTTCTCCCTCCCCCTCTTTTCTCTCCTTTTCTTCCCTTTCTTCCTCTTCCCTCTTCAGTAAACATCCCATGTTGTCCTTCTTACCTATTTTATTTTCTTTCCTCTTCTCTCATCCTTCCTTTTCCCTCATCATTCCTCTTCCCTCCTTTCTTTCATTTTCTCTTCCATCCCCCTCCCTCAGTCATCTTTCCAACTCCCTCTTTGCCTTCCTCCTCCACCTTCGCTCCTGTCTCTTCTCTCTTCCACTTTCTTCTCCCTTAACACCTTTCACTCTTCCCTTCTCCCCAACCGTCCTTTTTCTCTCCTCTTCTTCACACCTTACTCTTCCCTACTCCTCCTCCTACTTCATAGTCCCTCTTTGTCCTTCACTATTCCCTCCTTTTTGCTCTTCTCCCATCTTCCCATCTTTCTATCCTCCTCTGCACTCATCCTTTCTCTTGGCTCCTTTCGATTTCCTCTTCCTTCCTCCCTCCCCTTTTCCTTCCCTGTTCCTCTTCCATCTTCCATTCTCACTTGCTTTCTCTTTTATTTCTCATCATCTTCCCTCCTTGCTCCTCCCTGTCTTCACCCTGCCCTTTCGTTCCTTCTTCCTTCTTCAATGGTGCTCCCTCCTGGTCCCTCAGTCCTTCAAACTCTACCTCAATCCTGATCCCCCTCTTTCAGATCCCCTCCTCCCACCATTTCCCTCTTCCCCTCCTTTCTCCTATCTCTCCTCTTCCCTACTCTCAACTTCTTTCTCTTCAGACTTCCCTCCTATTCACAATGTCCTCCACTTCCTTCCATCTAGGTCTTCCCTCATCCCTTCTTTTCCCTCATTCTTCCTCTTCCCTCATTCCTCCTGATTCTCTCTCTTCTTCCATCTTTATTTGCTCACTTCCCTGCCCCTTATCTCTTCATTTTTCAGAAATTCCCTTTTTCTTCCCTACCCTCTTTTCTCCCCCCTTCCCTTCCCACTTCCCTTCTATTTCTCCTCTTCCTTTTACCTCTTTTCTCCTCTTCCTCCTCTTTGCTTCCGTGCTTCCTTCTCCTTTCTTCTCTTCCCTCCTCTCTCATCCTCTTTTCTCCTCTTCTTTGTCCTTTTCCTCCCTCCCTTTATCTTCAGTCTTCCCTTGTCTTCCTTCCTCTTCCCTCACCTGCCTTCCTCTTTCCTCCTCTCTCCTCATCCCTCTTCCCTTGCCCATCCCTTCACTCTTCTCTCCTCCGTCTTGTTCTCTTTCCTTCCTCCTTCCCTCCTTCCTCCTCTTTCATCCTCCACCATTTCCTTTTCTCCCCTTACACCCATCTCTACTCTTCACTCTTCTCTGCATTTATGACGGCTTTTCCTTCATATCTGTTTCTTCCCTCTTTAGTCCTTTAACAGCTTTTTCCTCTTTTATGCTCTTTCCACTGCGCTATTCTTCCCTACCCCATCCTCTCCGCTTCCTTCCTCTTCCCTGCTCTTTTCTCTTCCTGTCACTTCCCTTCTCCTCCCCTATTTTTCCTCCTTTCCTTCCTTCTGCCTCTCTTCCTTTCACTTCTTCATTGTCCACATTTTCTTCTCCCCTTTCCCTCAGCCTTCTTTTCCCATCCCTCCTCTTCCTTCTCATCCCTCTTACCTTTTTTTCTTTCCTCTGTCAATCAATACTCCTGTTCTCTCCATTCTCCCAATTTCTCTTTCCTCCTCCTCACTGTTGTACTTCCCTCTTTCTCCCTCTTCTTTCCTTCCTTCTCTTCTTTCCATGTCCCTCTTATCATATTTCCTCTTTTCACCTATTTCTTCCTTTTCCCTTCTCTTCTATTTCCCTCTTCCCTCTTCTTCCTCTCTTCTTGCCTCCTTGTTCTCCTTCCTTCCTCTTCCCTCTCCTCTTCCCTCCTTGTTCTTCTCTTATTCCTCATCTTCCCTCTCCTCTTCCCCTTTCCTTTCCTTTTCCTCAGCATCACATTCGTGTTCTCTTCCATCCTCTTCCATCCTCCTCCTTCTTCTCTGCTCCCTCCTCTTCCTTTCACTTTCTTCATACTTCCACTCCCCTACTCCATATTCTACCACTTTCTTTCCTCCCTCCACTTCCTCCCTCTACACTCTTTCCTCTTCTCTCCTTTTCTCTTTTTACTTATCTTTCCTATATTCTATCTTCCCTCATCTGTTATCTTCTCTCCTTCCTTCATTCTTCCTTTTCCTTCTTCCTTTCTTCTTGACTGCCTTCTCTCCTTTCTCCTTTTCCTTTCTTTTTCCAATTTTCCCAACTTCTCTCATACTATCCACCATTACATTTTACCTGCACATTTCTCAGGCCTCCCCTGTCTCCTTCATTCTCCTTCTCTGGAACCTCTGCTTCCCTCTTCTTTCCTCTCACTTCCTTCTGCGTTTTCCACCTTCCTCTTTTCTCTTCACCTTTTCCTCTATGCTGCTTTCTTCCCGGACTAGTCTCTCATCCTTTTTCTTCCCTTCTCTTCCTTGCACTCCTTTCTACCCACCTCTTCCTGCCGGCCTTCTCGCTTCCCTCCTGTTCCCTCCACTTCCCCCTTTCTCCCTTCCTTTCCTCTACTTTCCCATCCCATCCCCTGCCTTCTCCCTCCACTCAGAGCCCTTCTCATTCCCCTCCTCTCCTTTCTTCTCCCCTTTTCTCTCCTCATTCTTCTTATCCCCGTTTCTCATTTCCCTCCTCTATTATTTCCCCCTCTTCCTTCTCCTTTCCCTCTCTTGTCCTCTTCCCTTTCCTCTCCTCTTCCTTAGTCAATCTCTTTTCCTCTCCTGTCCTCTTCCTTCTTTCCTCCTATTCCTTTCCTGTTCTCCTCCCTCATCCATTTCCTTGCTTCTTCTGCCCTTTTCCTCCTCTCAACCCTTCTTCTTTTCTCCTCTTCCTTCTACCTGTCTCTTCCCCTTCTTGGCTCTTCTCTATGCTTCCCTCCTCCTCTTCCTTCCTTCCTCCTCTTCCTTCTTGGTCCCTGTATTCACCTCCTTGGTACTCTACCTTTTCCACTCCTCACCTAAAACTTCTCCGAACCTACACTCTCCTCTTCCTCATTCTCTTCGTTCTCCTCCCTCCCCTCCCCTCCATCCCACTTCATTTCCTCTCCCTTTCCCTTTCCTCTCTCCTCCTCTGCATCTTTCCTCTTCTCTTCCCTTTGCTAACCCTGCCTATTCTATTCTCTTATCTCTTCATTCCTCTGTCTTCCTTTCCCATTCTTCTTCCCTTCTCTTCACTTCTCTCTTCCATTCTCTGTCCTACTCTTCTCTGCTCCATCCTCCTGCCTGTTCCCATCTCTTCGCACTTAACTCCTGTGGCCTCTTTCCTCCACGTTCGCCTTCATCCCCATCCCCTTTACTTTTGAAAACAGGTTTTCCTCCTCTTTTGTCTTCCCTCCTCTTCTATCCTAACTCCTCCTCTGTCCCACCTTCTCCTCTGTCCCCCTCCTCTTCTGTCCTTCTTCCTTTCTGTCGTACCTCCTCCTCTGTCCTCCCTCCTCTTCTGTCCTCCCTCCTCCTCTGTCACCCCTACTCTTCTGTCCTCCCTCCTCTTCTGTCCCCCCTCCTCTTCTGTCCCACCTTCTACTCCGTCTTCCCTCCTCTTCTGTCCTCCCTCCTCTTCTGTCCTCCCTCCTCCAATGTCCTCCCTCCTCTTCTGTCCTCCCTCCTCTTCTGTCCTCCCTCCTCTTCTGTCCTCCCTCCTTGTCTGTCCTCACGCTTAACTGATCTCCATTCCTCTTCCCTCATCTTCGTCCTTCACTCCTCCCTCATCCCCCTTGCCTCCTTCCTACTATTCTTTCCAACATACTCTACTCTCCTAGATTCTAGTCTCCACCCTAGCTCTACTTTCCTCTTACCTCCTAGTCTTCTCTCCCTCACTCCCTCTGTTTTCCTTCCTTCCCCCTTTCCTCCTCTTCCCTCATACTTCCTCTTCCCTCATCCCCTGTTCCATCCCTCCCACTCTTACCCCTCTTCTGTCATCCCTCACCTGCCTTCCTCATTATTCCTCCCTCCTCCTTCCAGTTCCTTCCCCTCCTTGCTCCCAATGTCTCCTGATGCCTGCTCCCCTTTGTGTCACACCCCTCTTCGCTCTTCCCACTCTTGTCCTCTTCCTATCTCCCTTCCCTTCCATGCCTACTTCTCCCTCCTTTCCTCTTCTATCCTTCTTCCCCTTTCTTCTCTCATTTTCTCTAAACCACATCTTTTTTGTCCCCCTTCTTGCTCCTGCCCCACTTGCTCAGTCCCAAGGACTTACTTGTTTTTTATGTAAGTACACTGTAGTTGACTTCAGATGCACCAGCAGAGGGCATCAGGTCCCATTACAGATGGCTGTGAGCCACCATGCGGTTGCTGGGATTTGAACTCCTGACCTCTGGAAGAGCAGTCAGTGCTCTTAACTGCTGAGCCATCTCTCCAGCCCCCTCTAACCCACTTTTCATGTTTCAATCTTTCTATCTGATTCCTCTTCCTAACTGCTCTGACTTCCTTCACTTCACTCATCTTCTTTCTTATCTTGTCTTCCCACTTCCCTCATTCCTACTCTTCCCTCATCCCTTCTCCTTCCTAAGCCATTCTGTCCAACCCTCCATCCTCTTTTCTACTTTCTTCCATTCCCAGTTCGCCCTTTCCTATGCTTCTCACGTCTTCCTCTTCCCGCTACATTTTTCTTCCCTTCTGGTCGCTCCTTCCTGCTCTTTCCTCGCCCATCTTCGGGTCTCCTCCATCACTTCCCTCCTCTTCCATTCTTTCTTCTCCCTTGTACTCCCTCCTCCTCCTCGCTTGTCCCCTTTCCCTCTTCTGCCCTCTGCCTCTGCTATCCCCTCCATCCACTCCTTGATTTCCATTTCCCCTTTCTTCCTCATTCCCCTTCACTCTCTGCTCCTTTTCTCCTCTTTTCCATGGACTATTCTTCGGTCAGTTTCCCCTTTTTCTCTTCCTGCTTCCTTTCTTTTCCTCCTCCTCCCTCTACCACCGTCTTCCTGGATGGTCATTCTTCCCTCTCCTTCACTCTTCCATCTCTTCCCCTCATTTACATATTCCTTCCTCTTCCCTACCCCTTCCTCCTCAATCCTCCATCTTCTTCCTGCTTCATCTTTCCTCTCTTCCCTTCTCATAGCTGAACCTCCTTCCCCCCTCCTCATCTCCTCTCCTATTCCTCGGTCCCTGCTCATCCCTCACCCCTCCACTTCCCTTTTTCTTCCTCAACCCCTTCAGGACTTATAGCTCCTCCCCAGTCTCTCTGACCTACTCTTTCCTTTCTTCTCCTTTCCACGAGCCCTCCTCATTTCTATCACCTTCTTTCCTCCCTCCTTTTTCTATTCACTCTTCTTCATTCTCCCCTCCTCCCTCTTTTCGTTCCATTCACCCTCTTTTCTCTTCTCTCCCCTTCCATCTTCCCATCTTGTCTATTCCCACTTCCCTCCTCTTCCTATTTCCTTCATACCTGTTCGGTCCTGTTCTATCCTAGAATTTTTTTTTTTTTTTGACATTGAGTTTTGTTTAATGCTTTTCTTTAAACTCTTGTGGTGATTACATAGATTTTTTTCTCTTGTTTCCTTAATGTATGTTTTTTTTTTTTGATATTTTATTTACATTTCCGATGATTCCCCTTTTCTTTAGAAACCCCGTGTCCCCTCCCCCTCCCCGCCTCTGTGAGGGAATTCCTCCTCCCACCTACCCGCCCACCCATTCCCATATTCCCACCTTGACATTCCCTTTTACTGGGGCCACGAGCACCCTCAGGCCCAAAGTCCTCTCCTTTCTCC
>JAPYYD010006514.1:0-11089 GCA_028551405.1 Uromys caudimaculatus
GCTGATCAGCTGTGGGGCCCTGTGGCCCAAGCTCGTCTTCAGATTTTAAAAAAGAAATAATAATCTTTAATAAGATTCACTGCTAACAGAGACCAAGGAAGTACCAGAGCTGAAGGGAAAGACCGTTACCAACAGAGGAAGTTTCAGAAAAGAAGGAAGATCATCAGGTGAGCACCACCTCAGCACTGGGGATGCAGTGGTAGTAACTATGCAAACAGGTGGATTCCTGTAGCTCAGTGGCCAGCCGTCTAGCCAGTCTACAGCGAATATCTTGATAAATGGAGGAAAACAAAACATTTATCAACAATCACTAACAAGACAAGTATGTCTGCTCTCCATTCTATTTACCATCGTGCTTACATCTTAGCTATAACAATACAACAAGAAAATAAGATAAATGGGCTACAAATTGAAAAAGAGTCAAAGCATTCTTATTTGCAGAAGATATGGTTCCATCATAAAAGACCCTAAAGATTTCAGTAGAAATATACTGATAAACACCTTCAGCACGGTAGCATAATACAAACTTAACACACAAAATTAGTTGCTTTTTATATGCCAATAACAAACATACAAAATGTTTACTCTAACTATATATAAGTTCATTGAGCTGCATGTGCTTTGGTTTTGGTTAATTTGAGAGTGTGATATTTGAATTTATGATCAAGCTTTTATAATAATTTTTTAAAAGGGATGAAATCATAGAAACAATCCTATCCACAACAGCCTCAAGAAATATCTTGGAATAAATTTAACCAAGGAAACAAAAGGCTTGGACAAAAAAACTTAAGACAGCAAAGAAAGAAATTGAAAAACATAAAAGTAGAAACCTCCTGAGCTCAGGGGCTGATAGGATTGACGCTGTGAACATGTCCATCCTACCAAAAAACAACCTACAGATTCAAAGCAATCCCCATCAAAGTTCCAATGCACTTCTGTATAGAAATTGGAAACTAAGCTTTCAAAGTTTGTATAGAACGTAAAAGGTGCAAGAGAGCCCAAACAATCCAAAGAATAAAGACATTGGAGGAGCATCACCGTCTCTGATTGCAAGTTGTGCTACATGATTTCAAGGCTGTCAAATAATCAGCTATTGTTTTCTTGGATTTGCTTTACAAGCTGCAGAAGCTGGGAAGTGTGGAAGTCCCCGGCATCTGTGGATAATAACCCAGGTTTAAATCTGGTCCCTACCCAGAACCCACAGCTTTCCTGAAACCGTGAAAACACGTGGAACTCCCCATGCACCAAGAGCTAGAACTGGCCTGTCCCTTCTTCAGTCACATTTCTTGTGATTAATCTGATTACATTCTTATCTCTCCTTGGTTTAACTTTGGCAAGTTATATGAACTAAAAAAGTCATCCGTTTCTTTTAGATTTTCCAGCTTAGTGGAATAAGATTTTGAAGTGTGTCCTTACAGTAGACCCAGCCCCATTCCCTGAAATCTCACTGGTACAATCTCCCTTTTGAGCTCTGATTTTATGAATATGAGTCCTTTGTTTCTTCTATTTGGTTAATCTCGCTAAAAGTTTATTATTCCAGAATCTCCCACCAGCTTGCAAGCAATGAGACCAAACCCCATTAAAAATTTTGCCCCTTTCCAACCCACCAAGGAAAAAGCCCAGACCCAGGTGGATGTACCAGAGAATTTACCAGTCCTTTAAAGCACTAAAACCAATGCTTCTCAAAGAGAAGAAGAAAGAATATTTTCAAACTCTTCTTTTGGAAGATACCCAAAGCAGACAGAGAAACAACAAAAAAAAAGTTAGAGATTCTCTATTTAAATATTAACCTCCATGTAGTGGACCAGTGTGTTCTCCTGTGTTTGGTTTTTTCTTTTTGATAGGGTTCCCCAAGAATACAGGCTGGAACACCCTTATGGGTCTCTCTGTCTCGAGCTCCAGAGTGTAGGAACTGTTTTGGTTTGTCTGTTGTATCTCTTTACCTTATTTTCTTTTTATCCTGCCTTTGGTCAGAGAGCTCCCCTCCCTCGTGTTCACTATTCTCTCCTCAATTCACTTTGCCTTTCTCTATTTTTCCCTCCGTCATCCTCACGCCAATTCTCCATTTATCACTCAGCAATTGACATCTTAGTGCATCACAGTGACATCTATGCTCTTATATCATCCCACCCCCAAAATGTCAAAGGTTAAGGTACAGTTATTTCAATTAATACTATATTTTTCATAGTGAATATACTGATATTGCTTCTACAGCTAGTATTCTACACTCAGAATAGTATTTCAGACCAAACTCGGTACTCTGAACATGTGGGTAGGAGTTCTTTCTGTTGAATTATTCCAGAGACAAATGACATCTTAAACTAGTCTTGCTAGAACATTGCAATGGGTGATTTTTACAAACCCAGTCAGTGATCTAATCCTATACGCACAAGTCCTATCAATGCAGAAGCACAAGAAACATGAAATACTAAGACAACGAAATTCCTAAATTGAGTATAATATAAATTCTGCAGTAACAGACTCCATTGAGAGTAAATTATATGAAACCCCAGGTAAATAATTAAAAACAATTATTATAATAATGTTCATTGAAATTATGCCATGAATAAAGTGAGGAAATCAACAAAAATTATGAAAATGGAATTCAATAAAGATACAGATATCTAAAATTTAAAGCTGAAATATTAAAAGCAAAAGAAAAAAAAGTTCAGTAAGTTAATTTAAAAAAACAGTAGAAATTTTCATCAATATAATTAGTCAAATGGCAGACTAAATATCAGGGCTTCTCAGGTAAGTTAATAAGTAAGTATGACTATAATATTCAAGATCTATAGGACATCCCTAAAACAACAAATCAACAAACTATGGGTGCAGAAAAAATAGAATGGTTTCCAGTTAAGTCACAGAAAAAACATTCAATTAAAACACAACAGAAAGTGTTCCAAGTCTGGGAAAACAGTTGGTCATTCATGTTTAAGAGGTATTTGAACATCAAACAGGGAAAAAAACCCATAAAGTTATCATATTGTATTGCAGTTAAAACACTAAATAAACAGGATAAAGAAAGTACATTAAAGATTGCAAAGGATAAATTACAAAAAGGATTGCAAAAAAAAAAAATCATGTTGCATATAATGGCAAATCCATCAAAATAGGAGTAGATCTCTCAGAAGAAATTCTAAAAGTCAAAAGGGCATGGGATGATGTATGCCAAGCTGTGAAAGACAATAAAGCCATCCAATATCATGATACCCAGAAAGCTATCATTCATAATTGAAGAGGAAAGAAACATTTTCCATGATAGACATAAACTAAAGAAATTTCACGGCTACTAAGCCAGGACTACAGAAGATACTTTACCAAAACAATCACACAGAGTGAAGAAAGAGAACTACATTCACGAAGACACAGGAAAGAGTAGACATCCTCTGGAATGGTAAATAAGTAAATGGGAGTTAGGAGCAAACCATATATACAAAAACAACAAAATAACTAGTATTAGTATGCCTATTCCAATAACAACTTTGAATATTAATAGCCTTGATTCACCCAATGTAAATGTACAGGGTGGATTATATTTTTCTTAAATGACCCATCTTGCCAACATCTCACAGCACAAGCGTAGCCATAGAGAAAGGAGGCGAGAAAGGTTTCCCAAGCCAATGAAACTAGAAACCAATCAGAGACATTAAATTTAACATCTGACAAAAAGAAAATAGAATTCAAATCTAAATTAGTAAGAAGAAAATTTTAACAAGCACCTCATGTTTATGAGGGACAATCAATCAATTCTAGACTGTGTCACCATAATGATTCACTGGGCATGCCAATGTCACCTTGTCATGTCATAAATCATTGTGCATTCATGATGCTACACTGTTCAATCAAATGCTCAGTTTTACCATCTCCATGCTTGTGTGGAACACAAGTTTCAGATCTAGAGTCCTACTTGCAAGTATTGGTTTGGCAATAGCTGTGCTGTCTGTGATTTGGGGATGATTGATGAATAGCATCCTCTGGACTCAAAACTAATGCTCAGCTACACTGCACCTGAAGGTGGGAGGCTGGTTGCAGAGTCTTATACCACCTCAGACAGAGGCTAGTTATTCCCTGGGCTTACCCAGGGAAATGACATTAGTCTTACAGCATAGGTCTCTACCTGACTCCAGGGCCAGTGTTAATGATGATGCCTATAAGCCCAGGTCTATATATTAGGGAATCTGTTTCCTTTGGTTACTGAGTTTTACCCAAAGTGACCTGTCACTAATCTTCAAGACAAAGTCCCTTACTGTTTTTTTGATTCCTAGTGGTGTAGTATTTTGCTTGCACTATACAAAGCAAGAGTTTTAGTGTAGCTAGCCATTGACTTAAGGTCGTTCAGGTGGTTTCGTCTATCTATTGGCCATGAAGTAAAAATCAAAGGGTTTTGTCCAGCAAAGAGTTTCACTATGGGGGATTTAGAATCAGATTTTCAAGTTTAAAACATGAAGTAAAAGGGACACAGTAGAGGAACTAAAGAGGAAATCTTATTTTTTTTGTAATGTGTAGTTTGTAGAACTTTAGTCAATTGGAACTAGTATATAGTTTCATGTTAGGTCATATGCCTAATACACATAAAAGCCTGGTTTCCATTCCAGCACAAAAGAAATAAATGAACAAATGAAACTTTAAAAGATAAACAGTATTTTGTATTTAAGAGAGCAGTTATTTAGCCCAGAGTGGTGAGTCTTGGCTGTAGTTGAGGTGATGGGGGCAATAAGACCATTTGAATTTGGACAATTAAACCAACCCTAGGGAAAAAAAAAAAAGCATGATTCTACTTAAAAAGTAAAAAGGTACTTCAATCAAATAAGTATTTGTAACTCTGAAGACCATCTGAATAGACCGTCTGCATTTGTCAGGATTCATATAGTTTTCCTAATACCTCCCAGCTTCTCCTCTCGTTTTTTACTAATATGGTTATTAAACATCAGCGAAGCTTTATAAAGCATATAAATGTGTATTTACTAGGATCTATTTGTAAACTTAGCGCATGCTGAACTCTTAAAATATTTTTAGGAAAAATAATCTGGTCTGCTATAATTTCTAATTAGAATGTGGAGATTTTCAGAATGGACTAAAAAGTAAGACCCAACAATATTTTGTCTACAAATGATATAGTTTAAGTATAAAAATGCAGATAGAGCTGGGCAGTGGTGACTCACTCCTTTAATCCCAGCACTTGGGAGGCAGAGGCAGGTGGATTTCTGAGTTCGAGGCCAGCCTGGTCTACAGAGTGAGTTCCAGGACAGCCAGGGCTACACAGAGAAACCCTGTCTCGAAAAACCAAAAAAAAAAAAAAAAAATGCAGATAGATTAAAATCATATAGATGAAAATATATAAATATTAGAAAATGGTACCACAAAGTTTGGAGTAGATAGACCTCTAAAATAGCCATGTCAACTATAAAAGACTTCAGCATAGTATCCCCAATGGGCAAAAAGCACACTTCAGAGTAACCAATAAACACATTAGGAAGATATAACAAAAGCAAACATGTTGGCATGGGCATATTAACAAGACAAATGAGGTTAAAAAAAAAAAAAAAGCAAAGCCCTGTATGCATGCATTCTATATGACTTTGGTATGGAATGACTACATTTTCCCATGCCATAATGTTGGTCAAATGATTTGTGTAAGGCAATGTCATGACTAAGAAGAGTCAGTGTGCTAATCACAGTCCTAGAATTTAAAAGTAATAATAGGTTTCATTGAGAAAAACATGACCTTGCTGTCCCTTGGGTCCATGTTCAGCCAGAGATGCATAAAAAAGGAGAGCTGAGAAGACAAGCAGATGGGCAGCTCAATACAGAGTCCTCAAAACATTTAAGATGGCCTTAGTCTAGATTAATAGATTTTTGACCATGTGCACACAGGTACTTAAGTCAAACCAAGGTCAGTAAGTCATTCTACCCAACAAGATTCATGAGAAATAAGTGTTAATTATGAAAAAGTGTGGTGATAAGTACCAAATGTGGATGTCTATAGCTATCCATAATGATAGAGACATTAATGCCTCACAGCAAATGATTCTTGAACACCTGAACTCCTACGACCACAATTTCTTGCCATAAGCCAATTAAAGTATAAGTTCATGGAAATACTTCAAAATTAAGATGATATACTTCTAAATATTACATGAGTCACCAAATAAATCATAAGAAATATTTATGAAGTGTTTCAAGTTGAATGGAAATAAACCGCAATACATTAAAATGTGTAGGGTGCAGATAAAAGAGTGGTTATCAAGAAATTTTTTACTTTAAATGTTTTACTATAAAATAAATGTTAATTTCCATCATAAGGAGCTGGAAAAAGAGAAATAAATGTAAAGTAAGTGAAAAAAGAGATTAAAGCAGAAATTGTAAAAAGAAAAGTCAAAGTTCCTTCTTCAAAAATGCCAGGAAACCTTCAGAATCCTTAGGAATTCTCATGAAGAAGAAACAGGAAATCCAAAACTCACCAAATGAAAAAATGAACAGGATCCGCACCACAGATAGGAAGGTAGTAATTCCTAGGACTGCTCTAGGACATTTAAAATGGCTACTGCTGATAAGGTTGTCTATGGTAGACCTGGAAAGACAGGCTTTGCAACATCAATAGAAACTGCGTTTTTTTTTTTTACGAATCTCATTTGGGGAAAACCCACTGATCATGTTATGCTGATTATCTACCTTCTAGGTGCTGAATAGGTGGCTCAAAAGAAGGAAAAACAATATTTAATATTTTTGCCATTATTCTGTGTTATTTACAGTCATTTTGTGCAAATGCATAATGTATTTTGAGCATCTTCTCTTTCTAAGAACAAAATGCAGGAATCCTCCAAATAGAGTGGTCAGTAGTGATCCACCCATCAAATGTAACCAACAAACTTATAGATAAATGAATTCACATCACTGCACAAGGCAGTGGTAAAGCAAGCAAAGAGGAGACAGCCTCAGAACTTAACAATTGTTTATGGAAAGTTTTATTTATTGTGTTTATGTTGCAACTATAAAAATAGGGCATATTTGCTACATTTCTGTTCCATCCATATGAAATCCTAACCATTTTATAGCCATGTGCCTACTCAGTCTAAGGGAAGTTTTGTGAACTTGATTTTGTGAAAACCATTTAATGTCCAGGAAACTGGAATCATATACCCAAAATCACACACAGTATTCTAGCTGAATCTATAAAATGAACAAGATCCATGTTTTGGCCCAATGGCTAAGAATATGGAGAGTGAGGCCAAGCTTACTAGGCCTGTAATTCTATCGCCTTCCTTAGGTGGCCAGCGACTATGGGCTAGTTACAGAGCCTGCCTGAACCTTATTCAATCTGCCTGTAAGGAGTAGTAAGAGTCCCTATCAGACTCAAGAGTGAATTTTAGACAAAAGAGGATGTTGAAGCATGGTAACATTTGGGCTTCATCCTGAGCTACATTTCCCAGAAACAGGTCTTGAGACTAACATCCAAATGTAACAGTTTTCTTGGGAGATATTCCCAGAAATGTAGGGAGGAGAGCAGGAGAGTGAGAAAAGGAAGACAGAGGCAAATAAAGATGTGTCATAAGTTTGTTATCATGATGCATCGTGTGGCTCTAGTCTGCTGGGAAACAGAAGATACACATATCTCCATAGCTGCCCCAGCCAAGAGTGCAGAGGCTAGAGTATCTGTGCACCAGTTCTCATACCTGTCAATGTTTGAGGAAAACTTTTATTATTACTCTTTTGTATTTTTACTATATTTGCCTACTCATCTCTGGAAAGGTGAAATTGACACTCTCATTTCTATCCTTATTTATTTCAAAGATTTTAAAATAACCAGTCAGCCTGGTTCCTAAGAGCTTCATTTATTTTTCCTAGAAATTTTAATCATCAAATTTCTCTCTGCCTATATGCTATAAAGCTAGGCTATGTAAAGAAAGACAAGTAAGGCCCAGTGATAAGAAATGCAAAGGAAGCTCTTGGATCAAGTACAACTGAGATGAATTACCCACCTCCACACTGTTAAGCTTAAGCAGAAATTAAGCAGGAATGCAGAAAATGCATGATTCATTTAACATGGAACATATAAACGTACTTCAATTTTATTTGCTAGTCACCTTTTAATTATCACATATTAAGTGCATAAAGGAACAGGTTTCCTCCTGCCATTTTCACACAGGTATATGACAGACTTCGATCATACTCACATCTCCTATGACTTTCACTTGCCTGTCCTCTTTCTGCTTCTTCCTTTCCTCTTTACAAATAGTTTTGCTTCCTCATTTTGTCTTCTTTAAAATCTAGACTTGTGGGAGGTTTCCTATATCTGTGACTCAATTTACCTGTTCTAGGCATGCATCCACAGGATGAGATTATCAGGCATACTTATAGCCACTCACTGTCAGGCTCTTCTGTGTCTGAACAGGAGTGTGATAAAGTAACATCAAGGGTACCAAGAGTATCTGCTGCAGCTTCTAAACAAAACAAGATTTTCAGACACAGACAAAAGGAAAGACTTATGTGGTGGTTGGAGTAGGAATGGCCCCCCATAGACTCATGTGTTTGAATGCTTGGCCAAAAGGGGATGGCACTATTAGGAAGTGTGACCTTGTTGGAATAGGTATAGCCTTGTTAGAGGAAGTGTGTCACTATGGAGGTAGGCGTTGAGGTCTCTTATGCTCAAGCTGTGCCCAGAGTGATACATAGTCTCCTTATGCTTCCTGAGAATCAAAATGTAGAATCTCAGCTCCTTTTCTAGCGCCATGTCTGCCTGCTTGCAGTCCACCATGCTTCCTGCCATGATGATAATGGACTAAACCTCTGAATCTGCAAGCCAGTCCCAAATTAAATGTTTTCCTTTATAAGAGTTGCCATGGACATGTTGTCTTTTCACAGCAATAAAATCAAAACTAAGATAGAACTTGGTACCAGGGAGTAGGTTGTTGCTGTGAGACAAACAAACACATGCTTTTGTTTGAAGGAATGTGGGTTGGGGTATTTTGGATTAGGAAAGCAGTGGAATGCTTTAAGTGGGACTTAATGAGCCATCATAGTAGGAACATGGAATGTAGTGCTGTAAGTGATTTGAAATTCCGGGGCCTGGATCAAGAGGTTTCAGAGGAAAAGAATTTTAGTGTGTTGCCTAGAGTTCATTCTTGTAATATTTTGGTGAAAATATGGCTGCTTTTATGCCTTTATCCAAACAGTCTGCTTGAGACTAAAGTGGGGAGATTTAGATTAATTGCATTAGCAAAGGAAATCTCAGAACAACCTAGTATAGACTCTGTCTTGTGGTTTATTCTTATGAAGTGCATTTTGATGAAGCAAGTTCATCAAGGAAATCCAAAATATATAGATTGAGAAGAAAGGGGCCACCAAAATGGAGATAAGTCCTATGATCAAGGAGACAAACTGATTAAGATTTCAAATAAAGGGGGTAGTGACCTCAGGGGAAGACCCCATCCAGCCATGCTTCCATCTTGTGAAAGAGAACTAAAGAAAAGCTTAGGTCCAGGCGTGGTGGTACGTGCTTTTAATGCCAGCACTCAGGAGACAGAGGCATGCAGATCTCTGAGTTCAAAGTAAGCCTGGTCTACAGAGCAAGTTCCAGGACAGCTAAGTTTAGGCAGTGAAAGAAACCATTGAAAACTGAAAACTGGATAGCCAATTAGATCCCATCGGCGGCAGCAGGAGACCTCCGCCTGGGCCACCAGGGTTCCAAAGCCAAGCAGCGCCGGGGAGAAAGTTACTCTCCCAAGAGTGTGGTAAAGCACTGAGTGGGGACAAAACGAGCCCCAGTGCTCACCGATTCTGCCCGGAAACCGCGGGCCACAGAGATTGAGGGACAGGAACTTCTGGTCTCCATCTGCGGCTGGGGACCTCAACTTGGGCCACAGGGTTCCATAGCCAATTAGCGCCGGGAGAAAGCTACCCTCCCAGGAGCCTGGAAAAGCCGGGAGTGGGGCCAAGACAAGCTCAACAGCTCACCAGGAACTGCCCCGAATCTGTGAGACACAGGTACTGAGGTAGGTGGGCATAGAAACACCCTAGATCCCATTGGCGGCAGCAGGAGACCTCCACCTGGGCCACCAGGGTTCCATAGCCAAGCAGCGCCAGGGAGAAAGTTACTCTCCCAGGAGTGTGGAAAAAACACCTCTCAGAGAGAGCTGGTCTTCAAGGAGTATTGATACAGAGGCCTGCAGGTGGGAAAAGCCATAGCTAGACAGAGTAAGATCAGCTAACATCAGAGTTACAAAGATGACAAAAGGCAAGGGCAAAAACCTAAGGAACAAAATCCAAAGGCACTTGGCATCATCAGAACACAGTTCTACCACCACAGCAAGCCCTGGATTCCACAATACACCAGAAAAGCAAGACTCAGATTTAAAATCATTTCTCATGATGATGATAAAAGACTTTAAGAAAGAAATTAATACCATTAAAGAAACACAAGAGAACAGACATAAAGAACTAGAAGCCTTTAAAGAGGAAACACAGAAATCCATTAAAGAATTACAGGAAAACACAATCAAACAGATGAAGGAAATGAACAATACCATCGAGTAAATATAGAAATAGAAACAATAAAGAAATCACAAAGGGAGACAACCCTGGAGTTAGAAAACCTAGGAAAGCAATCAGGAGTCATTGATGCAAGCATCACCAACAGAATACAAGAGATAGAAGAGAGAATCTCAGGAGCAGAAGATACCATTGACAACATTGACACAACAGTAAAAGAACATACAAAATGCAAAAAGCTCCTAACCCAAAACATCCATGAAATCCAGGACACAATGAGAAGACAGAACATAAGGATAATAGGTATAGAAGAGAGTGAAGATTCCCAACTTAAAGGACCAGTAAATATCTTCGACAAAATCATAGAAGAAGACTTCCCTAACTTAAAGAAAGAGATGCACATAAATATACAAGAAGCTTACAGAACCCCAAATAGATTGGACCAGAAAAGAAATTCGTCCCGTCACATTATAGTGAAAACACCAAATACACAAAACAAGGAAAGAATATTAAAAGCAGTAAGGGAAAAAGGTCAAGTAACATATAAAGGCAGACCTATCAGAATTACACCAGACTTCTCACCAGAGACTATGAAAGC
>JAPYYD010006515.1:0-11088 GCA_028551405.1 Uromys caudimaculatus
TCCATTTTTCTGAAGGTCTGCCAAACTGATTTCCAGAGTGGTTGTACCAGCTTGCAATCCCACCAACAATGGAGGAGTGTTCCTCTTTCTCCATATCCTTGCCAGCATCTGCTGTCACCTGAGTTTTTGATCTTAGCCATTCTGACTGGTGTGAGGTGGAATCTCAGACTTGTTTTTATTTCTGGAGGGATGAGAAATATGAGCTTTGACAAAACAGCAAGAGGTATATAGGATAAAAACATATACAAAGGGCCTTCTGATGATAGAAATGAAGAAACAAAGATTTACAGTATATGAAACTGTCACAAATAGAAAACCTATCAAAGGTATTTTTTTCCTTAGTGTAAGTTACTTTACAATGTTTTATTAGTATTGAGGTAGACATTTAGCACGTGGTGAAGTTCCCAATAAAAAGCAATTTTAAAGTTTAATTGTTTGGTCACTAGCACTGCATAAATTGTGCCTAATAAGATGTATCTGTAATTCTAGTACTTTTCAGATAAAGGCAGGTGGACCAGGAGTTCAAAGTCATCCTTAGCTACACATAGAATTTGAGGGCTTAGTCTTCATGTGACAGTCTAAAAAAATGTAAACAGATAATTGTATTCTGATTTTTTTAAGACTCTGAGATGGAAAATAAATATACACATATAATCTTAAAACCTCAAAAAATCTTTTGTTAGTTTTTTCATTTACTTTAAGTATAGCTTTTATGTAGCAGGAGCGTCTGTCTACATTTCTAGCCTACCCAAGAAATGTATAATTATAATACAATTGGCTATATGTCCCTGGATTACCAGGTTTAATAAAAACTGATGCCAAAAGTGACAGTTAACTGAAGACCAACAAGGAGCCATTCTGCCTTCTCAGTAAAGAATGAATCAGCTGTCTTCTAAATATGCTACTCAGGGTGTCAATGAATGGAGCTGTTTTCCTGGAGATGGCATAACTATAATTCAACAGTTTAAGAAAGAATCAATGCCTCTAAACATTTCATGCTGGCCATAATGCAAGACTATGACCTTGTAGGTTTACTTAAAGAAGTGATCCTAAAGTAATATACAAAGGATTGTAAAGTAAGACCAGTGCTCTATACAGTCACTTAAAGATACACAAAAAATAACAAAAGCTAAGACTACAGCAAGCAGAAGAAACAAAATAATTGTGAAATAGAAAGTATTGAATGGAAATATATAGAATTAAATTATAGAAATTATTATTAAAATATATAAATTCAATAATGTAAATGTATAGAATTAAATTAATTTAAAAAATCTAAAATATGCCTCTTTAGGAAGAATAACAAAAGTCTTAGGTAAAAATAATCAGGTCATCAGGGGAGATAGCTCTGTGAGTGTGATAACTTTTTAAGTATGAGGCCTCAGATTTGATTTCTATCACTGGCAAGAAAAGTTATCAGGATAAAAGGCAAGAAATTTTAAAAGAATGAAAAGAACTTAAAAAATATATCTTAATATCAAATGTGGTGGCACATGCCTATAATCCTAGTACTCTGGAGTAAGAGGGACAAGGTTTATGAGTTTAAGATCATTTAGACTACATAATGAGTCACAGGCTAGCCTAGATTACATGGTGAGAGTCTAAAAGACAAACAAAGAAATAAACAACAACAAAAAACAACAAAAAAACCCCAAGTTGTTTTAGTCAGAGTTTTACTGCTATGAACAGACACTATGACCAAGGCAACTTTTATAAAGGATAGCATTTAATTGGTGCTGACTAACAGGTTCAGAGATTTAGTCCTTAATCATTAAGGTGGGAGCAAGGCAACATCACCAGGCAGACATGGGGCTGGAGAAGCTGAGAGTTTCACCTCTTGTTCCAAAGACAGCTAGGAGAAGACTGGCTTCCAGGCAGCTAGGATGAGGATCTTAAAGATCAAGACCAAAGTGACACACTTCCTTCAACAGGGCCATACCCTCTCCAATAAGGCAACACCTCCCAATAGTGCTACTCCCTGAGTTAAGCATATTCAAGTCAAATTTAATTAATTAATTAATTAAAGCAAAAGCAAATGAACAAATAAACACAAAGGAGAGGGCTATGGGAACTTTAAAAAGACAATAAGAGAACTGGAGAGATGGCTCTGCTCTTCCAGAAGACCCTGGTTCTGTTTTCAGTACTCACATGACAGCTCATAATAATTCTTGACTCCAGTTCCAAGGGCTTTGATGCTTCCTTCTGGCTTCCTGGGGCATTAGGCCTGCACATGGTGCAAGTGAAACACTCATGCACTTAACATAGAATAAATAAATCTAAAAAATTGTAAAAGCAATAAGATACATTAAAAACATTTTTTCAGTAAACCAGAATATTTAAATAAAACAGAAAATAAGGGAAATAATTTCTCAACTTCTTTTGGTGAGTCTTATATAGTAACTTTTATAGTGAAACTTCATGAGATTTTTGAAAAAGGGAGTTTTAGGAAAATCTATTTCCATGAGACTAGAAACAAAAAGAATCCTAAATAAAGAATTGACCAAAGCCCATGAATTTTTATTCATTTATCCTTTTCTCATATATCCTGACTGTATTTTCCCCTCCTTCCACCTCCTAACTTCCCACCCCCATCCACTTCCTCTATTTCCCTTTAGAAAAGAGCAGGCCTCCTGGGAATAGCAAATGAACTTGGTTTAACAAGATACAGTAAGACTAAGAACAAACCATCATATCAAGTTTGGGTGAGGTAACTCACTAGGAGGAAGAGAGTCCCAAGAGCAGGTGAGTCAGAGCACTCCCACTGTTAGGAGTCCCACAAGAAGACCAAGTTAATAACAACATCATATATGTAAAAGACCTAGCACAGACCTCTGCAGGCTCCAAGATTGCTGCTCCAGTCTCTGTGAGCTACTATGAGCCCTTAGTTGGTTCTGTGGCCATGTCATAGACTTCTCTGGCTCCACAATTCTTTCTTCCCCTCCTCCATAGGATAAGGTTGCCTGAGCTCTGAGGCAAGGGCCCAATGGATATCTCCAATTTGGGTTCTCTTTCCACCTAATGTTTTTATGTAGGTCTGCATCTGTTCCTATCAGCTCCCAGAAGAAGCTTCTCTGATAATTGAAAGCCCATAAATTTACAAAGAGAATTAAAAAAATCTGGTGCTATTTTAATAATTAAATTTAATTTTCCATTTGAATATTAATGTTTATGACATGCATAATATCTGAAAGATATTTCATATGTCTTTTGACACAGAAACATATCATGATAGTAGTTAGAAATTATTTTTAAGGAAAACTCAGAGGAAACCTACACTAGCAGGGAAAATTTCTGAGCTCAATAAAAAGTATTTACTCAAATTAAAGCAAACAAAGCCCTTTGAAGACCACATAGTGATAACGAATAAAAGAACACTCATTAGCATCGTTTTTGTCTTATTCTGATGACTTTTGGAAATGAAGAGATAAATTACTATTTTAAATATCTTTATAACAGTTTGCTCAGTATCTGCAATACAAAAAGAGTAATTAAAATTAAAAGCAAGTGAAAAAATGATGGTAGATTTGGGACAGTGACACAGAATTGAAACAGGGATAATTTTAAATTATAACAGCAAAAATAAAATTAAATACCCAGGCTGTGGTGGCTTGAATATGCTTAGCCCATGGGAAGTGGCACTATTAGGAGGTATGGCCTTACTGGAATAAGTGTGGCCTTGTTGGAGGGAATATGTCACTGTGGTCTCCTAGTGGTCAATCTCTGTCCAGAGTGGAAGAGACCCTCCTCATGGCTGCCTTGGATCAAGATGTAAAACTCTCAGTTCCTTTTCCAGCACCATGTCTGACTGCATGTTGCCATGCTTCCTGCCATGACGATAATGGACTGGACCTCTGAAACTATTAGCCAGCCCAAGAAATGTTTGCCTTTATAAAAGTTGTTTTAGTCATAGTCTCTTCACAGCTATGAAACCCTATCTAAGACACAGGCAAAAGTAAAAGTCAGATCTCAAAAGGAATTTGTGACTTCCTCGTCATATGAGTCTATAGAATGAAAGAAATAGTTAATGGCTGGAAGAGTATCTTATAAGTTGTAATTTCACTCTTGGAACAATGTTCTTTTTAAAAAATAGGTTATTTTATTTATTCACATCTCAAATGTTGTCCCCCTTCTGGGCTTCCCCTCCGAAAATTCCCATTCTTTCCCCCTCCCCATGCCTCTATGAGGGTGCTCCCCCACCCACTCACTCTCTCCCATCTTACTGTCCTAGCATCCTCTACACTAGGGCATCGAGCCTTCACAAGACCAAAGGCTTCCCCTCCCGTTGAGGCCAGATAAGGCAATCCTCTGCTACATATGTAGCTGGAGACATGGGTCCCTCCATGTGTACTCATTGGTTGGTGGTTTAGTCCCTGGAAGCTCTGGGTGGTTCAGTTATTTGATATTGTTGTTCTTTCTATCAGGTTGCAATCCTCTTCAGCTCTTTCAGTCTTTCCTTTAACTCTTCCATTGGGGTCTCAGTGCTCAGTCCCATGGTTTTTCCTGTCTAAAGGAAAGGCAGGGACAAAGAGTAGAGCAGAGGCTCAAGGAAAGGTCATCCAGAGACTGTCCCACCTAGGGATTTATCCCATCTGCAGACACCAAATCCAGACACTATTCCTAATGTCAAGAAGAACTTGCTGACAGGAGCCTGGTATAGCTGTCCCCTGAGAAGCTCTGCCAGTGCCTGACCAATACAAATGCAGATGTTTGCAGCCAACTGTTGGAACAATGTTCTTAACTGGCATGATGTACTCATCAGTTAGTAGTGGTTAGTAGAGGTAGCAATAAATGGAGTAGAGGAAAAGTAAAATGTAAAAAGAAAACAAGGAAAAAAAATCAGGAGCTGAAGAGGAAGTGAAAGGTTAGGAGAACTGGAACAGACACTACAATGATAGCAGATGATGCTCAGGAGTCTCCAACTGATAACTGAAAGACAAAGCCAGATAGTCTTATTCCAAGATCTGATCAACAAGAGATTTTAGGTAAGTCACAGAAACTTTTTGAACCCTCAGCTTCCACATCTGTATGACAAAGACTGGGGAAAGGAATCAAATGATATATTGTCTGTAATGTGATTAAATATAGTCTGGGACATAGTAGCCCCCATGTATTCTGGCTGTTAGCTTTCCTTTCTTAGTATCTGTTTCCTTAGAAAAAGATTATGACATGAACAAGAAATTCCTTTCTTTTTTCTTCACTAAACTGTGAAATCCATTCCACAAAGAATGATTCCATTCTTTATTAAGCATACTTCTTTTTCTCTACATGCTTTGAATTCATTTTTTCAGGAAAAAAAATATATATACTGATGCATGCCTCCTGCCAGAGTGTCCAGACCCTATTTAGGATTATATAGATTAGAACATGTTCAACCTTTTGACAGTATGACACAACATTATTATTTACAAGGTTCAGGCTTAAGAACCAAACATTTGATTTACACACACACACACACACACACACACACACACACACACACAATCACAGAGTATGGCAACATAATCTTATCGTGTTCTAAGCAAGCCTACAATTTTGTCTTGGATCAAGTTGATACCCTCAAAGAAGCAAGGGGAGTCAGGATGGGATAGGAGGTTCCCCAGGAGGGGGGGGAACTGGTGGTGAAGGATTCTCAAATAGCTACACACATGTATTGGTCTGCCTTACATTGCATAGTTGAGTTCAATTTGTCAGAACTCCATAGAGACAAATGAACCAAAAAATTTCTGGTGGTGTGCTGGTAGTTTCTTGCCACTTCAACAGACTCAGGCTAATTGGCAGAGTGATGTCAGCTGAGACAGATTCACTTGCTGAGGCAAAACACATACTATGGCAAGGCAGGACTTGTACTTAAGGCAAGACTTGTGGAGGACACGTGATGATTGGAGGGATTATGAAAAGGACTGGACAGACAATCAAAGAGGCTGAGTTTGGCTTGCTTGCATAGCAAAACACTTGTTGGTCTCTTCCCTGATCTTTGCTCTGTCATGAGGCAGCTCCTGATAACCCTGATGCTCTGAATCCCTCCTCCCCGGCTGTTCCTGCTAGGTCCTGCCACCTGCTGCTGTCCTGTCTCTACCAAAATGGACTGATGGTATATCTGAGAAGTGTTTGCCAGTAGATCTAACTGCTGCTGCTGAGCTGTGAATCAATCTGCTGCTACCGACCAGTGAACTCAACTGCCTATTTCCACACAACACAGGTGGCAATTGCTCCAAAGAACCATTTCTAAACAGGTCCGCTTTCCCAGTATCGTGTCTTTTCAACTACCTCTGGTAGATGGTGGGCTAAAAGGGAGGTTAAAGCATTTAAGAACCATCATTAAAATAGGCATTTAAATAACTAAAGATAGAAAGAGAGAAATAGAAGAATGGTTTGGTATTTCTCTTGTCCTTCTTCTCCCTCTTCTTTTACAGAATTCACACAAACCTCCTCATAATACTAGGATAGGGAAACACTTGAAAAAAATAAGAGACTATGCAATGTTCAAAATAATGGCATTTAGTAGGAAAGGTTAAATTTATTAATAAAGTGTGATAGGACAATTAATTGGTATATGACAAACTGAAATGGATCACTATCAGTGTTTTCAAATTAAACCTTTATGTCCAGTACACTTAAAAAGCTTAATTGTCCTGATTGTGGTGCTATTTACCTGTAATTTCAGGGTAAGGCAGAAGGGGCAGAAGTTAAAACACAGTGTCAACTACATAACAAGTTCAAGGTCAGCCTAGGCTCCACAGGACTTTGTTAAAAAGGAGACAAGAAAAAACAAACACAGGAGACTCCATTTATACAACCAGATGGATAATTGCTCAGAAGTCCAACTCACTAAGTGCAGTAAAAAAGAAGCTTTACAACATTTAGGACCTACTCACACAGTATTAGGACAGCTACTTAAGAAGCCTTTTGTGGGGGCTAGAGAGATGGCTCAGCAGCTAAGAGAATTAACTGATCTTCCTGACATCCAGAGTTCAGTTCCGTACATGCACATGGTGGCTCACAGCCATCTCTAATGGGATCCAATGCCCTCTTCTGGTGTGTCTGAAGATAGCTACAGTGTGCTTATATAAATAAAATAAATAAATCTAAAAAAAAAAAAAAAAAAAAAAAAAAGGAAGAGGAAGCCTTCCATTGCATTGGGGAGGGAGAGGAGGGAGATCTCTGTTGAGTCTTGTCTGGTGCAGAAATGGAGTTCCAGGACAGGCAGGGCTACACAGAGAAACCCTGCCTCAAAAACAAGCAAGCAAGCAAATAAACAAAGAAAGAAAGAAACAGAAAAGCTACAAAAGAAAGAAATGTGGGCCAGGCATGCTGGCAGGGTCCATTTGTTCCTAGTGCTTAAGAGGAAGAAGGGGGCAATTTCTAGGTGTTCAAACTTACTCATCAACAAATCTCAAAAGTTCCATTTCTTACCTTTAAAATGACTATACCAAAGCAAAGTTTGCTTGTCCAACTTCACTCATAAATAAAATATATAGACCAAAATAGATGAGGGTGGAAAAAGGAGCTTAAGAGAAAGAGAGAGAAGAAAGCATCTATACATTTGTAATTCCTTAATGTGGGGGGATAGATAGTGCAGGTTTTAATCAGCACTCAGAGGCAGATGCTAAACAGCAGATTGTGAGTTCAAGGCCATTGGGTCTACATAGTGAGTTCCAGGCTGGCCGGAGCAACATAATGAGACCCTGTTTAGAAAACAAAATAAAAAACAAATAAACAAAAAAACAAAAACAAAAAACTGTGTTTTACACTTCAGAATTACAAAAAAAAAAAAAAAAAAAGGAAATCAAAGGTTTCACCACAAAATTATTTGAATATGAGGTGATAAGCAGGCTAATTAGGGCCCCAGACCTTAGCACAAATGACTCCATGATGGAAGGTAGTACTATGCCCAGGTGTTAAAACTCAACAAGTAGATAGCAAAACCAGTTCCTTCTGCAGCCGGAACCTCAGTCTGTGCCACAGAACTCCATAGCCAAATACTGCAGGGAAAGTGCTACCCTCCCAGGAGTGTGGACAAGCCTGTGATGGGGGTAGGGGGTGGGGATAAGGCCAGCACCTCTGCTCAGAGAGAACTGCCCAGAACCTTCAGGACACAGGGACTGAGGAGTACCCTTCTGGTTTCCTTCTGCAGCCAGGGAGCTGATCCTGTGGTACAGGGCTCCATACTCAGTGCCAGGAGAGAGCTGGTGTCCCAGGAGTGCCAACACACCTTCAAGCACAGGAAGACCACCACTTCTGTTCAAATTCCTCAATCAAGAGGGACCCTCATAGAGCCATCAGGACACAGGAACCAAGGAACAGCTGGGGACAGGATCCTTCTGGTTTCTGTCTGCACCCCAGAGCTGACCCTGTACCACAGCTCTCCAAACCCAAATTCCTCTCAGAGAGAGCTGGTCTCCAAGGAGTACTGACACAAAGGCTTGCAGGAGAGACAAGCCACAGTCAGAGAGAGTAAGACCAGCTAACACCAGAGATAACGAGATGTCGAAAGGCAAGGGCAAGAACATGAGGAACAGAAACCAAGGTAATTTGGTATCATCAGAACCTAGTTCTCCCATCACAGCCAGCCCTGGATACTCCAACACACCAGAAAAGCAAGACTCAGATTTAAAATCACTTCTCATGATGATGATAGAAGACTTTAAGAAGGAAATAAATAACTCTCTTAAAGAAATACAAGAGAGCACAGGTAAACAGCTAGAAGCCCTTAAAGAGGAAATACAGGAAAACACAATCAAACAGGCAAAGGAAATGAACAAAACCATCCAGAATCTAAAAATGGAAATAGAAACAATAAAGAAATCACAAAGGGAGACAACCCTAGAGATAGAAACCCTAGGAAAGAGATCAGCAGTCATAGATGCAAGCATCACCAACAGAATACAAGAGATAGAAGAGAGAATCTCAGGTGCAGATGATACCATAGAAAACATTGACACAACAGTCAAAGAAAATGCAAAATACGAAAAGCTCCTAACCCAAAACATCCAGGAAATCCAGGACACAATGAGAAGACCAAACCTAAGGATAATAGGTATAGAAGAGAGTGAAGATTCCCAACTTAAAGGGCCAGTAAATATCTTTAACAAAATCATAGAAGAAAACTTCCCTAACCTAAAGAAAAAGATGAACATAAACATTCAAGAAGTCTACCGAACTCCAAATAGAATGGGCCAGAAAAGAAATTCTTCCCGTCACAAAATAGTCAAAACAGCAAATGCACAAAACAAAGAAAAAATATGAAAAGCAGTAAGGGAAAAAGGTCAAGTCACATATAAAGGCAGACCTATCAGAATTACACTAGACTTCTCACCAGAGACTATGAAAGCTAGAAGATCCTGGGCAGATGTCATACAGACCCTAAGAGAACACAACTGCCCGCCCAGGTTGCTATACCCAGCAAAACTCTCAATTACCATAGATGGTGAAACCAAGATATTCCATGACAAAACCAAATTTACACAATATCTTTCCACAAACTCAGCATTACAAAGGATAATAGATGAAAAACGCCAAGAAAAGGAGGGAAAATACACTCTAGAAAAAGCAAGAAAGTAATCTTTCAACAAACCGAAAAGAAGATAGCCACACAAACATAAAAATAACATCAAAAATAACAGGAAGCAACAATCACTATTCCTTAATATCTCTTAACATCAGTGGACTCATTCCCCAATAAAAAAAGACATAGATTGACAGTCTGGATATGTAAACAGGACCCAGCATTTTGCTGCATTCAGGAAACAAGACAGACACTACCTCAGAGTAAAAGGTTGGAAAACAACTTTCCAAGCAAATGGTCCCAAGAAACAAGCTGGAGTAGCCATTATAATATAGAATAAAATCAACTTTCAACCAAAAGTTATCAAAAAAGATAAGGAAGGATACTTCATACTGGTCAAATAGAAATATTTAAGGGGTAACTTCAGCAAGTGTTATAGGTATCTGATGAGTCTCAATGTAATGGCCTTGGGAAATGCAACAGAATGTTGCTCTTTGCTCAGAGTGAAGCTAACATATCTTCAGAGGAGAACATTGGAGGTATTTGAATTTTATGGTCACATTAGGAAGGTGAGTTTTGTATATTTTAAAAGACTAATATTTATTTTCTCTGAATTTAGTCAGGAGTTGTCAATTTATTTCTAGTTGAGTGTGACGGTAGTAATGTTTTCAAAACCTGCTGAAAACAAGTAACATTAAGCCTGTGATTTATGAGATTAGGTTGTGTGCTATTTTGGCTGAAGTCAACTTTCCTTTCTCATTTCTTTTTTTTTTTTTTTTTTATGAATTCTAGAATATTTACTAAAAAATAAAGAATAAACAATGGACACAAATTAAATCATAGTCAATTCAAAGGAATATAAAATAGTAAAATGGAAACAAAGAACAGAAGAACAGATCAAAAAGATAATTAAAAACAAGATGACAGTTTGAACCTAAATATGATACATTTTTTGAAAATACCTCTTTTTTTATTATTATTTTTGATACTTTATTTACATTTCCAATGTTTCCCCTTTTCTAGGTCTCCTCTTTGGAAACCCCCATCCCCTCCGCCTCCCCACCTCTATGAGGGAATTCCACCTCCCACGCGCCCACCCACCCATTCCCATATTCCCTCCTTGACATTCCCTTTACTGGGGCCTCTAACACCCTCAGGCCCAAGGGCCTCTCCTCTCTCCCTGATGGCCAACGAGGCCATCCTCTGCCACATGTGGTCCAAACCATGGGTCCATAGATGTGTATTCTTTGGATGGTTGTCCAAACTCCAAGATGACTGGGGGGGGGGGTCAAGCCCATTGACGCTGTTGCTCTCTCTATGGGGCTTCGAACTCCCTCAGCTCCTTCAGACCTTTCTCCAACTCCTCCATCTGAGACCTCACTCTCAGTCCAGCGGTTACTGTAAAGTGAAACTTGGGCATTCTGAACTTTTGGGCTAATATCCGCTTATCAGTGAGTACTTACCCTGTTTGTTCTTTTATGACTGAGTTACCTCGCTCAGGATGACATTTTCAAGTTCCATCCATTTGCCTGCAAATTTCATGAAGTCATTGTTTTTAATAGCTGAGTAGTACTCCATTGTGT
>JAPYYD010006516.1:0-11086 GCA_028551405.1 Uromys caudimaculatus
TTTTCTGGTCCAATCTGTTTGGAGTTCTGTAAGCTTCTTGTATAGTTATGTTCATCTCTTTCTTTAGGTTAGGGAAGTTTTCTTCGAAAAGTTTGTTGAAGATATTTGCTGGACCTTTAAGTTGGTAATCTTCACTCTCTTCTATACCTATTATCCTTAGGTTCTGTCTTCTCATTGTGTCCTGGATTTCATGGATGTTTTGGGTCAGAAGCTTTTTGCATTTTGCATTTTCTTTTACTGTTGTGTCGATGTTATCTATGGTATCTTCTGCTCCTGAGATTCTCTCTTCTATCTCTTGTATTCCATTGGGGATGCTTACATCAATGACTCCTGATCTCTTTCCTAAGTTTTCTTTTTTTCTTTTTTCTTTTTTTTTTTTTGGTTTTTCGAGACAGGGTTTCTCTGTGTAGCTCTGGCTGTCCTGGAACTCACTCTGTAGACCAGGCTCGCCTTGAACTCAGAAATCCACCTGCCTCTGCCTCCCAAGTGCTGGGATTAAAGGCATGCGTCACCACTGCCCAGCTAACATTTCTTTATTGTTTCTATTTCTATTTTTAGCTCCTGGATAGTTTTGTTCATTTCCTTCATCTGTTTAATTGTGTTTTCTTGTAATTCTGCCTGTTTGATTGTGTTTTCCTGTAATTCTTTAGTGGATTTTTTTGTTTCCTCTTTAAAGGCTTCTAGTTGTTTATCTCTGTTTTCTTTTATTTCTTTAAGGGTGTTATTCATTTCTTTCTTAAAGGTTTCTATCATCAACATGAGAAATGATTTTAAATCTGAGTCTTGCTTTTATGGTGTGTTGGGGCTATCCAGGGCTTGCTGTGGTGGGAGAGCTGGGTTCTGATGATGCCAAGTAGCCTTGGTTTCTGTTCCTTATGTTCTTACCCTTGCCTTTTTCCATCTTGTTAACTCTGATGTTAGCTGGTCTTACTCTGTCTGCTATGGCTTGCCCCTCCTGCAGGCCTCTGTGTCAATACTCCTTGAAGACCAGCTCTCTCTGAGAGGTGTTTGGGTTTCGAGAACTGTGGCACAGGGTCAGCTCTGGGGTGCAGACAGAAATCAGAAGGATCTTGTCCTCAGCTGTCCCTTGGTTCCTATGTCCTGATGGCTCTGCAGGGGTCCCTCTTGATCCAGTGAGTTTGAACAGAAGTGGTGGTTTTGCCTGTGCTCAAAGGTGTGTCAGCACTCCTGGGATACCAGCTCTCTCCTGGAGCCCTGGAGCCCAGGCTGAGGTCCCTAGGCACAGACCCCTGGTGACCCAGGCAGAGGTCTCTACCCACAGATGGAAACCGGAAGTTTCAGAGGTTTCCTGTCCCCGAGTTCTTCTCAGACCCTGTATCCCGCAGGTCCAGGTGGGTCTAGATGGGCAGTATTGCTCCCCTTAACCCCACTCATGGCTTTTCCACACCCCTGGGAGGGTAGCTTTCTCCTGGCGCTAGTTGGCTATGGACTCCTGGTGGCCCAGTCAGAGGTCTCCACCCACAGATCCTCCTGTATTTCTTTAAGTGAGTTATTTATGTCCTTTTAAAAGTCTTCTATCATCATCACGAGAAGTGATTTTAGATCCAAATCTTGCTTTTCCAGTGTGATGGTGTATCCAGGACTTGCTATGGTGGGAGAATTGGGTTCTGATGCTGCCAGGTAACCTTGGTTTCTGTTGCTTATGTTATTGTGTGCCTCCTGCCATCTGGTTATCTCTAGTGCTACCTGCCTTCCCTTTATCTGACTGGAGTCTGTCCTTCCTGTGATCCTGGTTGTGTCAGTACTTCTCATAGTACAGCTATCTCTGGGATCCTGTGATTCTGGGTTCCTGTAATTCTGAGATTCTGGGTGTGACAGAACTCCTGGGAGTTGAGCTGCCTCCGTGACTCTGAGATCCTGGTGTGACCAAGTTCCTGGGATCCTGGGATCCTGTGATCCTGCATGTGTTAGAGCACCTGGCAATGGAGCTCCCTTTGGGTGTTGTGGGACTTGCTGAGGAGTTTGCTCCCAAGGTCTAATCAGGGCACTGGCCCAGACCAGAAGGAACCCATGCCACTGGCCCGGCAGTGTTCCTGTATCCCTCTATCCCACTGGTCCCAGTTACTCCTGGTGTTAGGATAGATGCTGAGTCCTCCTCACTTCTGATCCTATGATCCTGGGTGTAGAAGAGCACTTGGGAGTGGAGCTTCCTCTGGGTGTTGTGGGACTGGCTGAAGAGTTTGCACCCAAGTTCTGCCTATAATTCCCATTTTCAATGATATAATGACAGCACTCCTAGAGCTAAGCAGCACAAATGATGTACTTCCATCTAGGTAGAAAGGAGATATATACTGCTTTGTGTAGTTAGACAAGGAAGATAAAAAAAAGCAGAAGTTATTGTGTCTCATGTTAGATTGTCAACAACCAGGAGCAATAGGTGATTTTAGCTGTAATGCATGAATTCTCAGTATATGATATTACAAAATGCTGAGAATGAGCTGGATTAACAATTCTTTCCTCTAGGTACAGTTGAGTCTCTCTCTGAAAATCTTAAACATCAATCCTTCGGGTTGGTCTATGTCAGATTTTGACATAGTGGGAATATCACTGGGTGACCCTTAGTTAATTGGTAGCATGTCTTCCTGTTATTGTGTCAATGTACAGAGATTGTAGGAGAAGGAGAAAAGTTTATTTTGGCTCTTGGTTTCAGAGGCTGCTTTACTTTGCTACTTTTGGCCTTGTACCAACACTGTAACTTGTGGCATCCAGAATTCGATGAATCAAAGCTTCTTATCTCATGGCTTCTAGGAATCATAAAGAAGTATGAGGGAGAGGGTATTCTCACATTGACTTCAAACACACCCCTCCTCCTTTGATGTAATTTTCCTCCACTAGGCCCTACCTACTAAGATTTTCCTAGCTCATAAAAGCACCATACACTGGGACCAAACCTTCAACACATGAACTCTGGGGAGACACTGAAGTCCAAAAGTTCAGCACTGAGTGACTAGTTTCCCTGATATATGTGACCAAGAACAAACAGCTATGGGGTGCTCAAGTGTTTTGTCTTTCATGAGCTTTTCTCTGCAGGCTCTTTCTTGCACTCTCTCTCCATCCTAGTCTTTTAATTAATCCATCTACCCTGAGAAGAAAGTAAGGGACATGGGAAAATACAGTGGGTTCAACTTTTACATATTTTAAATTACAGTTTTTTTTAATAATGAGAATTTTAATTAATGTCAAGTGCTAAATGTACATGGCACTAAACTATATTAATGAAGATAAGTGCAGTGACTATAACTAGATGAATTGTTAAATTGGAACTAGCATTCTTGATGAATATTCTTGGAAATATCCTCAGCATAAGAAAACATTTAAAGTAATCATTGGTTAATAAAATATTTAATAACATCACATTCGCAATAGCCTAAGAATGCTTTGGAATAAAACTAAGTATGTGAAAGACTTCTGCAATGAAAACTTTAAAACCACTTTCTGTAACAACCACAGCTATCCTGTTGGAATCCAATCTGATAGTTAAGTTTAGCTATGCTAAGCACCTTTTCTCGCCTAACTGCATCTAAAAAATTCTTAAATTCTTTTCTTTTACTTTTAAAAATATAATACATGTTGGTCATGTTTTAAACCTCCTCTAACTCCTTCCAGATCCTTCCCACCTCCCTACCCATCCAACTTCATGTTCTCTCTTTTCCTCCCCTCAATATCCCACCAAACAAAAACAAATACAAATTAAATAAGACAAACAAACAAAGCAACATCAACAACAACCAAAAATAAAACAAAAGCCCACAAAACCTATGGAGTTCATTTTGTGTTGGCCCACTATTCCTAGGCATAGAGCCTGCCCCAGAGTATGCTTTACATACCAATGGCACTCCATTGTAGAAATCTGATTTTCTCTTTACCACAGCTTCTTGGTTAGGCATAGAACCGTGTGTCTATGTCCCCCTGATGTCTTTATGATCTGGTTTTTAATATGGATTCACATTATAAACCTCAGTAAACTCAGAGAGCAATAACCATGCTACAATGTGGACAGTAGGCTGTCTTCAAATTTCCTCTACCAAACAACTTAGTCCAATGCTTCATTAAGACTTTCAGGAGATAGCAGAATGTAGCCAAATCGCCATCACCATCACCACCATTGCCAGGTTGTGACACCAAAGTCTAATTCCCAGTAGAGTTCTTGTTTTCCCAAGAAAGAGTCTTGTCTTCATTATCCACTCTTCTCTCAGTTTTCTGATTCAAATGCCCACTCACAGGCCATTAAGTTCCACTTAGAGTATTCTCTGACTACACTAGTCCACAGGTCTTCATATTCTTCCTATAAACAAATACCAAAGGCCTATATATTTTATGGTCAGGTTTATCACAGTGAATAACCCCACTTCTTTTCTTCTTTTTTTCTTATTACACAACTTTTATATGTTATTGCTATCAATACAACTTATATCTTCTAACTTTTCTTCTCACAGTGAACAACTCTACTCCTTTTTTACTGATTATACAACTTTTATATGTTATTGCTATCAATATAATTTATATCTTCTAACTTTTCTTCTAACACATAAACATTTTCTTGTACTTTTAAAAAAATTTATTGATTCTCTGGAACATTCACTTAGCACTCCAATTACACTCACCTCCCAGTCTTTCCATATTTGACCCCTACCCTTGTGACCTCCATGCTCCCCAGAAAAGTAAAAATAAAAATAAGAATTTAAAAAATAGAAAAACAAACAAACAAACAAACAAACAACCCCCCCCAAAAAAACCTGTGTCCAATCTGTGTTATCCATATACTCACTGGATCAAGATCAAACTCCCAGTGGCCATCCCCTCGAATAGAACTGAGGCCATTCCCTTCTGCATCCCTACCAGAGGCCACCAATTGTGGAGCTCTACACTTCAGCATTTCTAATCACACTTTTTAAGAGTTCTGTTCAGTGGCTTTCTGTTTAGGGTGTTACTTTTTGGTAGAAGGGGTTTGAGATGGGGCTAGAGGTTGTCCCAGAAGCCTTCCATGTCCCTCCCTCTCAACTGTGCATCTGTAATCATTGATGTCACAGCAAAAGTAGACTCTTTGCTTTTCACAGTCAGCAGGAGCACAGATCAGGAGCTTCTGCCCAGTTTCTGGCTACGTACCGACCACAAACCCAGCCCCAGCTTCATCAGGACCATGAACCCAGAACAGGACCATGGAAGCAGCACAGTCCCCGGACATCAACGTAGGTTCAGGTTGCAGCACAGACCACGGATGTGGAGCTAGGGTTGGGGTGAGGAGCAGCCTAGAGCAAGAGTGGGGTCAAAATGTGTCCAAATCTTGTCCCAGAATCAGCAGGAATAGGACCACACCTTACCAGACTAGAGCCTGCATGTCCCAGAACATATAGCCCTGCACCCACACCTTTGCCCACTGGAGGGGGTCATGTAGCCTGGTAGCTAAGTTAAACTTCCTCTCCTCTTATAAGGTCATGTCCAGCACTACCTGGAATTCTTCCTTATGCAAATGAGGCATCCCCACCATTCTGGACCCCACCAATGATATATATTCACCCTGATAGCCCCCACTGTCCCCCTAAAAGGTTTAAATAGCCTCTGTTTCCCCAGTAAAATGAACTGTATCAGTGTAGCTACCTCCCAAGAGTCTGTTTTCATGGTGCTCAACTCAACAGAAGCAAAGCCTAAATGGCACACCAGTATCCAAATGATCTTTGTTGGTAACACTGTCCACAGACATCAACACAGACCTGGCTGCACCAGGACCATGGACCTACACATGGTGCTTGGGGACAGCACCTGGACATTACCATGGACTCAGGTGGCAGCACAGGTCACCCACATCAATATGGCCCCTGGTGGCAGCAGGGACCAGGGATGTCAGTGTGGCATCAGGCTGCAGCATAGACTAGGGTTTCTGCATGACCTCAGTGACAAGAAGAATCACAGACATCAACACGTCCAGGCCTTGTCCCAGCTGCAACTAATCCTTGACAAGAAGTGATTGAGGGGAACAAGGATTTCTTTTAATTCAGTGTCATGGTAGAGGTAGCAAGGTGATTGGGGCTCTGATTGCCATGTGGGAACATGTAGCTGATCATATCACTGTAGCAGATGGGAGCAGAGAGCTGAAGATAGCTGAGAGCCATCAAGCAAATGATTTAATTTATAAACCTTCTTCCGACTTTTTGAGTTTCTCAGCAAGCTATCTTCAATTTCAAGACTATAAAGTGATTATGATATATATATATATATATATATATATATTTCTGCATATCTTTTTTTAATCATTTTTATTTTTTTACAAGCCAGTCTTTGCCTCCCTCCCTGTCCACCCTCCAACAGTTTCTCATCCCATTCCTCCTCCCCTGTCTCCAAGAAGATGTCCCCTCCCCCCCCTTGAGGATTAGGAGCATCTCTCACTGAGGCCAGACCTAGCAGTCCTCTGAAGCATCTGTGTCATGTCAGGGGCCTCGGACCAGCTAGTGTATGCTGCCTGGTTGTTGGCTCAGTGTCTGAGAGATCTCAGGGGTCCAGGTTAGTTGAGACTGCTGGTCTTCCAATTGGGTCACCCTCCTCTTCAGTTTTTGTCCGGCCTTTCCCTAATTCAACCATAGGGGTTCCTGACTTCTGTCCATTGGTTGAGTGTAAGTATCTGCATCTGTCTCAGTCAGCTGTTTGTTGGGCCTCTCAGAGGGCAGCCATATTAGATTCCTGTCTGTAAGCATACCATATCATCAGTAATAGTGTCAGGCCTTGGGGCCTCTCCTTGAGAAGGGTCCCAATTTGGACTGGTCACTGGACCTCCTTTCCCTCAGTCTCTTCTCCATTTTTGTTCCTGCAGTTCTTTTAGACAGGAACAATTCTGGATCAGAGTTTTTGACTGTGGGATGGCAACCTCATCCTTCCACTTGCTGCCCGTCTTTCTACTGGAGGTGGACTCTTCTAGTTCTCTCTCTCCACTTTTTGCTGTTTATCTTAATCATTGATTTTTCTGATCTTTATGATTTTTTCCTTTAAAACTACCTGTGCCTGTATTATTTTCTTAAATCTTAAGTTAATATCCTTACCTTTTAAATAAAACAAGAGAACTTCATAAACTCATTTGAAAACTTTTAAGACATTTTAAAATAATTTTAGTTTTAAATGTTTTATTTAAAAAATAAAAATTATTTTTAATGACTTAAATGTTTAGCTTCATTTTCCCCCTCCTTTCTTTTAAGGTAGGGTCTCTCTACATAACTCAGAATGGCCTCCAGTGCCTGATCAACTTGTCGTAGGTTTCTGAATTGGTGGATAACAGGAAGTTTGGCTTAAGTGGTTTAACTCACTAATCTCATATTTTTACTTTGTAATATGTGAAAAAAGAAGAATTCTACATATATTTTTAATGTACAAATGTTAACATTATTCCTCCTCTTCTGAGCTATAGTTTCTAGCTATATCCTATTTTTGCTAGTAACAAAAGCATTGAGCTGCAAGGGGTTTATTTAAAAAAACAAAATCATTTCATTGTGATAAAGAACACAGGACAGAATGAAAACACCATTTTTGTTGTGAGATGGTAACACAATTCTCTCTCACCTGTGGGATTCCATGCAAGACAGTTGTACTGCAAGGCTTTATTTATTTATTTAAAGGAAAACCATGCTTAATATGCCACAAATGTGATCAATCTATCTGGTGAGTATATGAATGTTGGCTATGTTACCCTCTGGATGTTCCTTTGTGTTCAAAATGGCTGCAATCAAAGCATGATAATGAAAGACAACTCAATGCAGAGATATGTCACACTTTCCAGTGTTTGAGATAATATCGGATGATAGAGTTCTTTTTTATGATAATAAGAAATTTGGGAAAAGGGGTAAAAGGAAAGTAATAGACATTATTTTTCCTTTCAGTTGTCTAAATTGAAATATTTTACAGAGATTTCCTAGTCTCACTATGGCTTGCTTCCTATCAGTGAATATTCTTCTAATATGTAATGATTGGTTGGAAGAAAATTGGTTTCCAGTGTACCTTCAACCTTACACTAAGATGAAATAAATCCTCTAGAAGGTGAAACATCTAGGTGGGGTCACTACAGTGTCCCTAATACAGTAGGTCTGAGGGGTACACACCAAGGATTTCCTTTTCTCACAAGGTCCCATACACTTCTGCCCTTGAATGCTGCTGTGGATGAAGCTCATACACGTAAGACTCTTTCCAGCAGGTGTTATCTGCAGCTGCTGCAGCCACGGCAGGTTAGAGCAAGAACTTCCTAATGTGCTCAGGACATTACCCTTGTTTCATGGAGCTGCCTTCGTAGAGGTGGCTGGAAGGCTTCCACTTCTACGTCCACTACAACAGTTGAAGGATGGGTACCTACTAAACCCTGGTCCTTACATAGAGAAAACTAGCTCTGCATTGTGGTTTACAGCCTATCAGGCCCTCCTTGCCACTTACAGAGAAGCCCGGGGCTGTTCCCTTTTCTTTTTCTGTTTTCCAGCACTCAGTTTTGGATATTTGGTGATGGACACAATACACACACACACACACACACACACACACCCCAAACACACACACCTCAACACACATGTATTATATGTAATAGAACATATAATAGTTAATGAAATGAGAACAATGGGTGTGTCAATGGCTCAAAAGTCTGCAGAGGGAGAATGCTCAGTTGGAAATGTGCTCCTAGCCAGGTTGTCAGGAGGCCAAGCTCTCACTGGCTCTTTCATTCTGTAGCATGGTTGGCAGGTCATCCAGGAAAAGGGAGCAAAATTCATTTGCTGGATCAAATGAATTCAGAGCCTTTGCAATCCTATGCTGCTGCCACCAGGTGCTCTTTCTCTTTGCTGTTGAATGGGAGATCATTTGGAAACGTTTGCAGTAAATGAGAACATTGGTGGCATGTTTGGTCAGATCAAAGTTAATGTTGCAATTTTGTCCTGTAGCTGATGGAGGAATAGATTGCTCAGCGTTGATAGCTTCAGTTTCTTCTGTTAGAGGTAGGTGAGTAAAGCACTGTTCAGGAAGCTCACCCACATGTCTCTGGGCACAAACTGAGTGTTTGGTCCCTTGATAGCTGGGGTTCTCTATTGCTTTTCTGTTGCTGTGACAAAACAACATGACCAAAAGCAACTTATGAAAGAAAGAATTAATTTTTGTCTTAAAGTTTCAGAGGGACAAGGGTCCATCTTGGTAGGAATATCTACATGGTAACAAGTGGCAGGCACAGTGGCCAGAGCAGAAATCTGAGCACTCATATCTTGAACTTCAAATATTAAAGCAGGTTGAAGCTATGGACTCTCAAAGCCTGCCTACAGTGACATACTTCCTCCATCAAAACCACACCTCCTAAACCTCCCCAAATAGCTCCACCAACTGATGTGTTTGAGTGCCAGTATGGAGAATTCTACAGAGCTCTATGGGTGGCCATTGTCATCTAAATCACCATGATTCCATCTCACTCTTTCCTTGCTGTCAAACAAGTATGCTACACAGAAGAATCTCTCCGCAGTGTCCTCTTTGGATCACAAATTCTGGTGGACTATATTCTTTTTCCCTTTGATCTTTGAAGATGCCAAACTATCAGTCATTTAGCAATTTTCAAACAAGAGATAAAAACAAAATGTGATTAACTGGGGCAGTGGATGAAATGATGCAATCAGATTAAAACCAAATGAATAAACACCAGAAAGAAATCAACCCAAGAAAAAAATATCTAATACCCACTTTTAAAAACTCGTAAATAGAACCAACAATAGCTTCCTGTTGAAGGAGAAATGTAAGTTATTCACTCCAGTTCATATTTCAGACACTCAATTTTATTCTTTCAGCTGTAAATTTTCATCATCATTTTAAAATGAAGAACTCATATCCTTTTCAGTATCCCTGGGATAATAATTTCATCATACACTTTCCCAACAAATTATGATAGAGACACAGTTGGCATTTTAATTACACCAGTGCATCAGAGGCTAATGGAAGTGAGGAAATAATTTTTTTCCTAGATAGTAGCTAACGTAGAATAGAGGCTAGAAGTAAGTCTCACTAATCATTTTGGAGGTAAAATAAGTTGTAATACATTTGTGCACGTGACTCATTGCCAGGAATAGTTTCCCCGTTGGTCTTAAATTTGAAACACAAAAATAACCATAAATCAAATCCTCTTCTCCAAATGCAAGCTAAGGTCTAGATAGCAGAATAGTATTTTTATATAGAATTCTAAAGGGCTTTAATTCTAGAGATATAAAATAAATCAAGACAAAAAATTAGCATATTCTACTGCAGTTAAAGTTCAGTGTTCTGGGTAAGGGAATTCAATTCAACAGTGTATATTGAAGTAAGTGAGATATTTTGTTTGGCATGGGTAAATTTCTGTTTATATTCATAAGGTCTGAGGCACAGGAATGAATGTCTTATTTCATTTTTCCCATTGAGTCAATTTTGTTCATAAGCTTCATGCTGGGTGGATGGCTTTGAGTTTGTTTTCTCATTTTGAAATTCTTTTTTTTTTTTATTCTTGCAACTATTTTTTTTTTGATACTTTATTTACATTTCCAATGTTTCCCCTTTTCTGGGTCTCCTCTTTGGAAACCCCCTATCCCCTCCCCCTCCACGCCTCTGTGAGGGAATTCCTCCTCCCACCCACCCGCCCACCCATTCCCATATTCCTATCTTGTCATTCCCCTTTACTGGGGCCTCTAGCACCCTCAGGCCCAAAGTCCTCTCCTTTTTCCCTGATGGCCATCGAGGTGATTCCTCTGCCACATATGTAGTCCGAACCATGGGTCATTAGATGTGTATTCTTTGGTTGGTGGTCTGAACTCCAGGCTGACCAGGGGGAGGGTCAGGACCATTGACGCTCTTGCTCCCTCCATGGGGCTACCAATTCCCTCCGCTCCTTCAGACCTTTCTCCAACCCCTCCATCTGGTACCTCACTCTCAGTCCAACGGTTACTGTTAAGTGAAACTTGGACATTCTGAACTTTTGGGCTAATATCCACTTATCAGTGAGTACATACCATGTTCGTTCTTTTGTGACTGAGTTACCTTGCTCAGGATGATATTTTCAAGTTCCCTCCATTTGCCTGCAAATTTTATTAAGTCATTG
>JAPYYD010006517.1:0-11085 GCA_028551405.1 Uromys caudimaculatus
ATGAGCATCTCCCAAAGACGGGCAACCCTCCACCGGCATCTGACCGACCTAAGACAGAGGGTCTTGAGAATGACAAGGCTTATCAATGACGGGTAAGGCGGTGTTCGAGATGGAGTGACCTAAGACAGGGAATGCTCGCCCTACCCCGATCTAGCCCACTGATGCTTGTGCTATAGCTGCTTCTATAAATAAATAAAAAGGGGAGATGTAGAGAGCTGTGACGGCATTCGCCATTATAAGATGGCGCCGACATCCGCTGTCGCCTCTGATAAACAAGCTGTAGGCGCATGTGCAGTAAAGACGCACGCACCAAGTCACTGCCCATCTCGGGGCGTAAAATGGGGTGATGAGTGAGCAGCTAATCAGGAAAGGACACGCGCCTCGGGGAGTATTTAAGCGGTGCCATTTTGGGGCTCAGGGTCTTCCTCGTTTTCCTCTTCATGATGCAATAAACGCTTCGCTGCAGAAGGATCCTTGTGTCTGTGTACGTTCTTGCTGGTGAGACGGTACAGAGCGCGACAGACAGGACAAAAGCAACCAATTCTATATAGATATTACAGTCTGTTGTGTCAGACCTAAGGGATTCTTATTCCAAAAGTAAGGAAAGGAACATTTCTCTTCAAGTTCTAACTTGCTTGTTTAGACATAGTGACTGATGCTGTTATTTCAATTAGAGAGAGGGTCAGAGAAGACAATTACCAATGTTCCTACATGGATGCCTTTTTTTTTTAGGTGTAACAGACTGTGCCATGTATAGAATCTATGAAGGGGACCAATGTTCCTGAGTTCAATTTGAGCAGTTTTTCATGAATCACCATAACTTTCGAATCCTGATGAATAAGACTGCCTAATATCAATCTAGACTTAGACATCTGTTTCCTCAATGATTGCGCAGAGAAATTAGTTGGAGCACAAATATTCATGGATAAGGACATTTGAAATATGGGTAACAAAGGCATTGCATTAAATTTCAATGTATGAACGTGGTCAAATTTCCTTTGGAGCAATAGTTTGTGGAATATTTGCTCAAATATTTGCCTTCTTGGAACACATCATGTGGAGGCTAGCCAGGTTTGAGATCTATACACCACTTCTCTCTTTCAAAACCAATCTGTGTTCCTCGCGTCTCAAATATCATAGGATATCCAGAACTAAGGACCTTATTACAAGCTACGATGGAGTTTCTCTGATTTGACACCATGTCATCAAAGACAGGGAGAACAAACCTAAGAAAATGTTTTAAGCTCTTATATTGATTAAAATTACATCAAAATCATGTGGCATAGAATTATTGGGAGGTGACAAAATTTCTGTAATTCCGTAGGTCTACTGGGCAGAATAGACTCAGATTCAAACCTCAGTGGGTGCGTTTGTTTACTGTTTTTTCAAATGTCAATACATTGACAATTTCTGGGACTCAAAGACCAAATCAGCAAGGGACATGTAAATTAATAAAGAAGATATGAGTCACAATCTTTCTACTCACCTTGATTCTGTGATTGTCTGGGATGCAAGGCCCTTCTCAAATGATTGAGAAACACAAGAAAAAACAGGGTCATGAAGAGGATGGGAATTGCAGGCTTGCGCCCTTGTAGAATATGGGACGAGGTGCACGTTCGCAGGCAGCGATTGCCAAGCCAGCGGCACCAGGAGTGTCCAGGTTTCCCCCAATGGAAAACAGGGCAAGGATATTTATGAAACTAAGGAATGTACGCCAAGATGTCCCAAAATGTTCAAAGGACCTTTTGAAACCCTGTTCCATTGGGTGGGCCTCAGCGTAATCCTATTGAGCATGATTTTTATGTCATCACAACTCTTCATGACAATGGTTTGTCATCATTGACACAAGTCTGGACAGAAAAAAGCTACCTATGCATTTATATCATGTAATTTCATCACCAACCTGACCTGCCAGCAGTGCCTGGATGTTCAAAATGGTCACAGGATAGAGGAGAGGGCTGTGTTGTTGAAAGCTCTTGTAGGGAAGCATGGTATCCATTGAATGAAACCTTGAAACTCGTCTTCCCTAAAGAAAAAAGAGCAAGGTCTAAAGACACTTGTATTCGCTTCATTACACAGAAAATTTCGATGAGTGAACTCTTAAGGGAAATCTACATATATATTGCTATCGAGAGAAGACCTCTCATAACTGCCTCTTCCATCCACATCTGGGCAATATCTACTAGTTTCTTGGCTACCCTGTTAATCAAGTAAAAGAATGCAAGAATAAGCGTAGCATCCAAAAATACACTTTCTATTTCTCCAAGAAATAGTAGAAAGAACACATAGGACTTGTGCCTAAACACTGCTGAAGGCCCAGGTCTCAGTTTGAGTTGCCCATGTTGTAAGGACAGGACAAAAGCCACCGATTCCATATAGATATTAGAGTCTGTTGTCTCGAACCTAAGGGATTCTTATTTCAAAAATAAGGAAGGGAATATTTGTCTTCAAGTTCTAACTTGCATGTTTAGACATAGTGAATGATGCTGTTACTTCAATTAGAGAGAGGGTCAGAGGAGACAATTACCAATGTTCCTACATGGTTGCATTTGTTTTAAGGTGTAACAGACTGTGCCATGTATAGAATCTATGAAGGGGACCAATGTTCCTGAGTTCAATTTGAGCAGTTTTTCATGAATCACCATAACTTTCGAATCCTGATGAGTAAGTCTGTCTAATATCAATCTAGACTTAGACATCTGTTTCCTCAATGATTGCGTAGAGAAATTAGTTGGAGCACAAATATTCATTGTGAGGACAATTGAAATAAGGGGAACAAAGGCACCATATTAAATTTCAATGTAAGAACGTGGGCAACTTCCCTTAGGTGAAATATGTTGTGGAATATTTGCTCAAACATTTGCCTTCTGGGAACACATCATGTGGAGGCTGGCCAGGTCTGAGATTTATACACCACTTCTCTCTCTCAAAACTAATTTGTGTTCCTTGTGTCTCAATTACCATAGGAAATCCAGAAGTAAGGACATTATTACAAGCTAAAATGGAGTTTCTCTGTTCCGACACCAGGTCATCAAAGACAGGGAGGTCAAAACTAAGAGAACGTTTAAGCTCTTATATTGATTAAAATTACATCAAAATGATGTGGCATAGAATTATTGGGAGGTCACAAAATTTCTGTAATTCTGGAGGTTTACTGGGCAGAATAGGCTTAGATTTAAACTTCAGTGGGTGTGTTTGTTTACTGTTTTTTCAAATGTCATATATTTAAAATGTCTGAGACTCAGAGACCAAATCAAAAAGGGACATGTAAATTCAAAAGGAAGACATGAGTCACAATCTTTCTACTCATCTTGCGTCAATGATTGTCTGGGATCCAAGGCATTGCTCAAATGACTGAGAAACACAAGAAAAAACAGGGTCATGAGCCAGGATTGGGACTTGCAGGCTTGCACAGTTGTAGAATATAGGACTAGGTGCATGTTGTCATAAAGCGATTGCCAAGCCAGGGGCACCAGGAGTGTCCAGGTTTCCCTCAATGGAAACAGTGCAAGGGTAATTAAGGAACTAAGTAATATACCCTAAGATGTTCCTAAGTGGTCAAAGGACCTTTTGAAACCTTGTTCCATAGGGTGGGGCTCAGCATAATCCCATTGAGCATGATATTTATGTCATCACATCTCTTCTTGACAATGGGTTGTCATCATTGACCGAGGTTTGGATGGAAAAAATCTACTTATGAGTTTATATCTTGTAATTCCATCACCTACCTGACCTGCCAACAGTGCCATGATGTTCAAAATGCTCTCATGATAGAAGAGAGGGCTTTGGTTTTGAAAGCTCTTGTAAGGAAACATGGTATCTATTGCATGAAACATTGAAAATCGTCTTCCCTAAGAAAAAAGAGCAAGGTCCAAAGGCAGTTGCATTCACTTCATTACAAAAAAAATTTCAGTGAGTGAAATCTTAAGGGAAATCTACATATATAATGCTATGGAAAAAAGACCTCTCATAACTGCCTCTTCCATCCACTGATGGGCAATATCTACTAGTGTCTTGTCTACCTTGTTAATAAAGTCAAAGAATGCACAAATAAGCTTAGCATTCCAAATCACAATTCCTATTTCTCCAAGAAATAGTAGCAAGAACACATAGGACTTGTGCCTAAACACTGCTGAAGGCCCATGTCTCAGTTTGAGTTGCCCATGTTGTAAGGACGGGACAAAAGCAACCACTTCAATATAGATATTAGAGTCTGTTGTCTCGGACTTAAGGGATTCTCATTCCAAAAGGAAGGAAGGGAACATTTCTCTTCAAGTTCTAACTTGCTTTTTTAGACATACTGACTGGTGCTGTTACTTCAATTAGAGAGAGAGCGAGAGAAGACAATTACCAATGTTCCTACATGGATCCATCTGTTTTAAGGTGTAATGGACTGTGCCATGTATAGAATCTATGAAGGGGACCAATGATACTGCATTCAATTTGAACAGTTTTTCATGAATCACCATACCTTTTGATTCCTGATGAATAAGTCTGCCTAATATCAATCTAGAATTAGACATCTGTTTCCTCAATGATTGTGCAGAGTTATTAGTGGGAGCACACATATTCATTGTGAGGGACATTTGAAATAACAGGAACAAAGATACCACATTATTTTTCAACTTATGAATGTGGGTAACTTTCCTTTGGAGCAATAGTTTGTGGAATATTTGCTCAAACATGTGCCGTCTGGGAAAACTTCTTGTGGAGGTTGGCCAGGTTTTAGATTTATACACCACTTCTCTCTCTCAAACCCAATCTGTGTTCCTTGCATCTCAAATATCATAGGAAATACAGAACTAAGGACATTATTACAAGCTACGATGGAGTGTTTCTGTTTCAACACCATGTCTTCAAAGACAAGGAGAACAAAATTAGAGAAAGTATTAAGCTCCTATATTGATTAAAATTACATCAAAATGATGTGGCATAGAATTATTGGAAGGTCACAACATTTCTGTAATTCTGTAGATCTACTGGGCAGAATAGACTCAGATTCGAACATCAGTGGGTGCGTTTGTTTACTGTTTTTTCAAATGTGAATACATTGACAATTTCTGGGACTCAGAGACCAAATCAGAATGGGACATGTAAATTCAAAAGGAAGACATGAGCCACAATCTTTCTACTCACCTTGCATCTGTGATTGTGTGGGAACACAGGCACAGCTCAAATGACTGAGAAACAGAAGAAAAAACAGGGTCATGAGCCAGGATTGGGACTTGCAGGCTTGCAAACTTGTAGAATATGGGACTAGGTGCATGTTGGCTTGCAGCGATTGACAAGCCAGGGGCAAAAGGTTTATCCAGGTTTCCCCCAATGGAAAACAGGAAAAGGGTAACAAAGAAACGAGGGAATGTACCCCAATATGTCCCGAAATAGTCAAAGGAAATTTTGAAACCCTCTTCCATTGGGTGGGCCTCATCGTAATCCTGTTGTGCATGATTTTTATGTCATCACAACTTTTCATGACAATGGGTTGTCATCATTGAACCAGGTCTGGATGGAAAAAAGCTACCTATGCATTTATAGCATGTAATTTCATCACATACCTGACCTTCCAACAGTGTAATGATGTTCAAAATGGTCACATGATTGAGGACATGGCTGTGGTGTTGAAAGCTCTTGTAGGAAAGCATGGTATCCATTGCATGAAACCTTGAAACTTGTCTTCCCTAAAGAAGAAAGAGCAAGGTCTAAGGCACTTGTATTCGCTTCATTACAAAAAACATTTCGGTGAGTGAAATCTTAAGGGAAATCAACATATATAATGCTATGGAGAGAAGACCTCTCATAACTGCCTCTTCCATTCACTGCTGGGCAATATCTACTAGTTTCTTGGCTACCTTGTTAATAAAGTCAAAGAATGCACAAATAAGCTTAGCATTCCAAAAATACACTTTCTATTTCTCCAAGAAATAGTAGCAAGAACACATAAGAATTTTACCTAAACACTGCTGAAGGCCCATGTCTCAGTTTGAGTTGCCCATGCTGTAAGGACAGGACAAAAGCAACCAATTCCATATAGATATTAGAGTCTGTTGTCTCAGACCTAAGGGATTCTCATTCCAAAAGCAAGGAAGGAAACATTTCTCCTCAAGTTCTAACTTTCTTATTTAGTCATAGTGACTGGTGCTGTTACTTCAATTAGAGAGAGAGTGAGAGAAGACAATTACCAATTTTCCCACATGGATCCATTTCTTTTAAGGTGTAATGGATTGTGCCATGCATTTATTCTATGAAGTGGGCCAATGATACTGAGTTGAATTTGAGCAGTTTTTCATGAATCACCATCCCTTTTGATTCCTGATGATTAAGTCTGCCTAATATCAATCTAGAATTAGACATCTGTTTCCTCTATGATTTTGCAGAGAAATTAGTTGGAGCACAAATATTCATTGTGAGGGACATTTGAAATAAGGGGAAGAACGGGACCGCATTAAACTTCAACTTATGAATGTGGGAAACTTTCCTTTGGAGCAATAGTTTTTGGAATATTTGCTCAAACATTTGCCTTCTCGGAACACATCATGTGGCGGCTCCCAGGATTGAGATATATACACCACTTCTCTCTCTCCAAACCAATCTGTGTTCCTCGCGTCTCAAATATCATAGGAAATCCAGAACTAAGGACATTATTACAAGGTACAATGGAGTTTCTCGTTTTGACACCATGTCATCAAAGACAGGGGGAACAAAATTAGGGGAAAGTTTTAATTTCTTATATTGATTAAAATTACATGAAAGTATTGTGGCATAGAATTAATGGGAGGTCACAAAATTTCTGTAATTCTGTACGTCTACTGAGCAGAATAGACTAGATTCAAACCTCAGTGGGTGCGTTTGATTACTGATTTTTCAATTGTCAATATATTTACAATTTCTGGGACTCAGAGACCAAATCAGCAAGGGTCATGCAAATTCAAAAGGAAGATATGAGCCACAATCTTTCTACTCACTTTGCATCTGTGATTGTCTGGGATCCAAGGCACTGCTCAAATGACTGAGAAACACAAGAAAAAACAGGGTCATGAGCCAGGATTGAGACTTGCAGGCTTGCACATTTGTAGAATATTGGACAAGGTGCATGTTGGCATGCAGTGATTGCCAAGTGAGGGGCACCAGGAGTGTCCAGGTTTCCACCAAAGGAAAAAAGGGCAAGGGTAAATAAGGAACTAGGGAATGTAACCCAAGATGTCCCGAAATGGTCATAGGACCTTTTGAAACCCTGTTCCATTGTGGGGTCCTTAGCGTAATTCTATTGACCATGATTTTTATGTCATCACAACTCTTCATGACAATGGGTTGTCATAATTGACCCAGATTTGGATGGAAAAAAGCTACCTATGTGTTTATATCTTGTAATTTATTTACCTACTTGACCTGCCAACAGTGCCATGATGTTCAAAATTGTCACATGATAGAGGAGAGGGCTATGGTGTTGAAAGCTCTTAGGGGGAAGCATGGTATCCATTGAATGAAACTTTAAAACTCGTCCTCCCTATAGAAAAAAGAGCCAGGTCTACAGGCACTTGTATTCGCTTCATTACAAAATAAATTTTGGTGATAGAAATTTTAAGGAAAATCTACACATATAATGCTATGGAGAGAAGACCTCTCATAACTGCCTCTTCCATTCACTGGTGGGCAGTATCTACTAGTTTCTTGGATACCTTGTTAATCAAGTCAAAGTATGCACAAATAAGCCTAGGAGCCAAAAATACACTTTCTATTTCTACAAGATATAGTAGCAAGAACACATAGAACTTTTGCTTACACACTGCTGAAGGCCCATTTCTCAGTTTGAGTTGCCCATGTTATAAGAACAGGACAAAAGCAACCAATTCCATATAGATATTAGAGTCTATTGTCTCAGGCCTAAGGGATTCTCATTCTAAAAGCAAGGAAGGGAACATTTCTCTTGAATTTTTACCTTGCTTGTTTAGACATAGTGACGGATGCTGATACTTCAATTAGAGAGAGGGTCAGAGAAGACAATTAACAATGTTCCTACATGTTTGCATCATTGACCAGGGATGGAAGACAAAATTCACGTATGCATTTATATCATGTAATTCCATCACATTCCTGACCTGCCAACACTGCCATGATGTTCAAAATGGTCGCAGGATAGAGGAGAGGGTTGGGGTGTTGAAAGCTCTTGTAGGGAAGCATGGTATCCATTGAATGAAACCTTGAAACTCATCTTCCCTAAAGAAAAAAGAGCATGGCCTAAAGTCACTTGTATTTCCTTCCTTACAAAAAAAATTTCGGTAGGTGAAATTTTAAGGGATTCTACATGTATAATGCTATGGAGAGAAGACCTCTCATAACTGCCTCTTCAATCCACAGGTGTGCAATATCTACTAGCTTCTTGGCTACCTTGACAATAAAGTCAGAATTCACAAAGAAGCTTAGCATTCCAAAAATACATTTTCTATTTCTCCAGGAAGTAATAGCAAGAACACATTGGACATTTGCCTAAAAACTGGAGAAGTCCCATGTCTCAGTTTGAGTTGCCCATGTTGTAAAGACAGGACAAAAGCAATCAATTCCATATAGATATTAGAGTCAGTTGTCTTGGACCTAAGGGATTCTCATTCCAAAAGCAAGGAAGGGAACATTTCTCTTCAAGTTCTAATTTGCTTGTTTAGACATAGTCACTTATGCTGTTACTTCAATTAGAGTGAGGGTCAGAGAAGACAATTACCAATGTTCCTACATGGATCCATTTGTTTTAAGGTGTAACGGATTGTGCCATGTATAGAATCTATGAAGGGGACCAATGTTTCTGAGTTCAATTTGAGCAGTTTTTAATGAATCACCATACTTTTCGATTCCTTATGAATAAGTCATCCTAACATCAATCTAGACTTAGACATCTGTTTCCTCAATGATTGTGCAGAGAAAGTAGTTGGAACACAAATATTTATTGTGAAGGACATTTGAAATAAGGGAAACAAAGGCCAAGGATTAAATTTCAACTTATGAACATGGACAAATTTCCTTTGGAGCAACAATTTGTGGAATATTTGCTCAAACATTTGCCTTCTGGGAACAGATCATGTGGAGGCTCACCAGGTTTGAGATTTATACACCACTTCTCTCTCTCAAAACAAATATCAGTTCCTTGCATTTCAAATATCATAGGAAATCCAGGACTACTATGGAGTTTCTCTGTTTTGACACCATGTCATCAAAGAAAGGGAGAACAAAATTAAGAGAAAGTTTTACACTCTTATATTGATTAAAATTACATCAAAATAATATGGCATAGCATTATTGGGAGGTCACAAAATTTCTGTAATTCTCTAGGGCTACTGGGCAGAATAGGCTCAGAATCAAACCTCAATTGGTGCGTTTGTTTATTATTTTTTCAAATGTTAATACATTGATAATTTCTGGCACTCACAGACTAAATCAGAAAGGGACATGTCAACTTAAAAGGAAGACATGAGCCACTATCCTTCTACTAACCTTGTGTCTGTGATTTTCTAGGATCCAAGGCAGTGCTCAATGACTGAGAAACACAAGAAAAAACAGAGTCATGAGCAGGGATTGGGACTTGCAGGCTTGCACACTTGTAGAATATGGGACTAAGTGCATGTTGGCATGCAGCAATTGCCACACCAGGGGCACCAGGTGTGTCCAGGTTTTCCCCAATGGAAAACAGGGCATGGGTAACTGAGGACCTAGGGAATGTACCCCAAGATATCCCCAAATGTTCAAAGGACCTTTTTTTTGTTTTTTGTTTGTTTGTTTGCTTGTTTGTTATTTTTATTTTATTTTTGATACTTTATTTACATTTCCAATGTTTCCCCTTTTCTGGGTCTCCTCTTTGGAAGTCCCCTATCCCCTCCCCATCCCTACCTCTATGAGGGAATTCCACCTCCCACCCACCTGCCCACCCATCCCCCTATTTCCACCTTGACATTCCCCTTTACTGGGTTATCTAACACCCTCAGGCCCAAGGGCCTCTCCTCTCTCCCTGATGGCCATCGAGGTCGTCCCCTGCCTTATATGTGGTCCGAACCATGGGTCCATAGATGTGTATTCTTTGCTTGGTGGTCCAAACTTCAGGATGACCAGGTAGGGGGTCAGGCCCATTGGCGCTGTTGCTCCCTCCATGGGGCAGCAAACTCCCTCAACTCCTTCAGTCCTTTCTCCACCTTCTCCATCTGGGACCTCACTCTCATTCCAGCGGTTACTGTTAAGTGAAATTTGGGTATTCTGAACTTTTGGGCTAATATCTGCTTATCAGTGAGTACATACCATGTTCCTTCTTTTGTGACTTCTTTTGGACTTGAGCTTTATACAAGGAGATAGGAATGGAACAATTTGCATTCTTCTACATGTAGATCGCCAGTTGAATTAGCACCATTTGTTTAAACTGCTGTCTTTCTTCCACTGAGTGGTTTTAGCTCCTTTGTCGAAAATCAAGGGACCATATGTGTGTGGGTTCAGTTCTGAGTCCTCAATTCTATTCTATTGATCTACCTGCTTGTCACTGTACCAATACCATGCAGTTTTTATCACTACTACTCTGTAGTACAGCTTGAGATAAGGGATGCTGATTCCCCCAGAAGTTCTTTTGTTGATAAGGATAGCTTTTGCTATCCTGGGTTCACTGCAGAATTCTGTCAGACCTTCAAAGAAGACCTAATAACAATACTCTTTAATCTATTCCACAAAATAGAAACAGAAGGAACACTACCAAATTCCTGCTATGAGGCCACAATCATACTGATACCAAAACCTCACAAAGACCCAACAAAGAAAGAAAACTTCAGACCAATTTCCCTTGTGAATATTGATGCAAAAATACTCAATAAAATTCTCAAAAACCAAATCCAAGAACACATCAAAACGATCATTCATCATGATCAAGTAGGTTTCATCCCAGGGATGCAGGGATGGTTCAATACTTGGAAATCCATCAATGTAATCCACTACATAAACAAAATCAAAGAGAAAAACCACATGGTCATTTCCTTAGATTCTGAAAAAGCATTTGACAAAATTCAACATCCCTTCATGATAAAAGTCTTGGAAAGATCAGGAATTCAAGGCCCATACCTAAAC